>OZ012689.1:3280229-3353099 GCA_963942565.1 Maea johnstoni | reverse complement strand
TGGCTTAATATATCTCCTTCAAATATTTCCCAAATATGCTTTTTGTGTGAGAAATATCATCAAAATGAATAGATCTTTTTGAGTGCTACATGCATGATTAGTTTAGGGTAAGCAAAGAGATGTGATGGTAGTGGGTGGGATCAACAGGGCATTTATTACCTCTAGGTAATAGGGCTGCGCTCTATATGTGACATATCTATGGCAAAAATTACATTGTTTCTTCTTATTTGCCTGGCCTTCCTTGATGTTATTTTCTTGGCCTACGTATGGAGTATGTGTGTATGGAGTAGCAGGCCAAGGGGTCTCCCTACTTAACCCTATCCCAAGGGCCTTCATGTTCACAAAGTGCTTATTGTTATCCAGC
Organism: Maea johnstoni; assembly: GCA_963942565.1. Lineage (NCBI taxonomy): Eukaryota > Metazoa > Annelida > Polychaeta > Spionida > Magelonidae > Maea > Maea johnstoni. Next base: position 3,352,735 of record OZ012689.1, on the reverse strand, counting down.
CCATAGTCATACTCACTTGGCCCTATGGCCAACATAGTACTACAGGCCAGCCTTTGTCAACGGCACACAGTTATTATACTTAGGACAAGCACAAAATTGCACCTCCAGAGTGTTAGTTTTCGGAAGGAAAATGTTTATGGAAGTAGGAGCCCTTGGGATATCCTTAGTTTAGTGTGTGACGCTATCAAGTATGTATAGGGCTAAAGGGTTGGGACCCTTGTGATGCATAGGTTATAATGTATTGAATAGAAAATACCACTTGCTCAGCTGTAGATAATCTAGATATGCAAATATTTAGACTTGTAGAAGAATTTCATGGTATAACATTTATCAAGATAATTATAGGTTGTGCACTCATCGTATTTAACGTCAGAAAAATAAGAACTTCTCTTGAGAACCCTGCTAGAATAACAGGAACTGATAAAGGAGTTAGAACAAGGGTATAGTTTTTAAGGCTATGAGGAACGCTTCCCTATATTTAGTATACTACCACTTGGAGTATGTGCATCTTGTTTTAGATTGCCCTTAACCTCTATAATTTTCAAGTTAGACATGAAAGAAGTTGAAAAAACTGCTTGGCCTAGGGCTGGCCAGCAGACTAGTCCATGCAGACTGACAGAAGGTGGGCCAGCTTGATGGTGTAATAACAAACAGGTGCGAGCAGGGAAGCAGTCTTTCTTCAACATAATCTAATTACATTTGTCTGTCTTTCCTAAGGATCTGCTAGTCACGCTGTTACATGTAGAATTGGCTCCTAGTCCCTGAAAAGTTAACCTTCCCTTTTGAGTTGACCAACCAGTGTGGTGCAGTACCAGTAATTATCCATAGATTACAATCAGAATCTGAAACCTGATTACCTGAGGTACTTGCTGCAAGGTAATGATACATATATACTCCATATAAAGCTATATAACAGCCTATAATCTAGGCTACTACCACATATTTGGAACACTGGACATCAAAGCATCTCGTAAAACTGTAACACATTTGTCTAGCACCTTGACACCTGAGTGAAGTCGCGTGTACAGCACCTTGAGAGCTGGTAACTTACAAGTACTTTCACCATAACAGCTGCTGTGTGATCAGATCGTTATATAATTACTTAATTATCAAAATGAGTGGTGGGAGCAAGAAGTTGGCAAAGTTTGGTATAACATGTTGATGATCTTCCACTTAAGTTTAACTGAAGCAGTTGATTATAAGCCAATTGTCTCTTAAGAGGTTCAAAACCATCTAGCGTTACTGTGCATATATTTCTGATGAAAGCGCTGATGGATAATTTCTAAATATTTCATAGAACTATTTCTTATGAAAAGTATTAATTAGAAGTCAGTTTTAGTCTCTCTTTAGGGTATTTTGAAAATTTATACTTGATTCAAAGACATCCATGGCATCCAGAAAACATTTCACTCATTATCACGTGAAGTCTTAAACAACATAGACTTTCCAATCCGAAGTGTTGTTACCTCGCTGGTATCAGCTGATCAAGTTGAGGTGAGGGCGAAGTGGTTGAATGGAAAGAATGCCTGTCGACTTACAGGAGGTGCCTGTTTTGAGGGGAGTGAGCTTTTGAGGCATCAGTCAAAATCTCTAAGGTCAGGTGGAACTGGGTTAGGGTCGCATTGCACGGAAATCAAACCTCGGTAAATATTTGACATCTTCAGCGTGTTTGCAGAAATCATGGTTGTTGATCATCTAGGATTTTAGAGGCGGGGAGTTACTTTTGCAGCATCTGAGCAGTTGAATGCTATACATATGTATGCAAATGCTTTGAAAATAAAGTAGGATTATGGAAAATATTCAGATGAAAATTTTGCTTGATTTTCTAATAACCAAAATGTCTTCAAATATATATGAAACAATTTTGTTCCAATAAAGATTGAATCCTTTTCACACTAACCGAGTGCCATAAGCACTATATGCATATTTTATTTGCAAACTGAAACTGAAATTTCTTAAGATGTCTCCTCTTAACTTTCTCCAAAGAAAGACCAACAGACCGTTGTTGGGTTAACAGGGTATTTTGGGCATGAATGGGCCTAGTATGTCCTTGATACCTGTAAGTCTGTTTCAATATTGAACTGCTTGAATCTTGACCCCCTAGGTCAAAGGTGAGGTCTTAAGTCAGGATTCCCCTGCTCTCTATTTACACTTTGCTTATGTAAACTGCATTGCTGTATACATGGCACAGATGATGATGAATTACCAGTATATATATTTTATCCAGTTATTTCGTTATAACTGCAATATATTTATTCATGTTCCTCAAACAGAAACGCCCACTGTTGCTTGGAGTATTAGACAGCTGGAAAATCTTTAGTGTTGCACATTATTGTTTTCGGTAGCATTTGGACAATATCATTGATCACATCCTTATCATATGCTGCCCATTGGTGCTTTGCTTGCAGCTAACTGGCAATGGCCGGCGTGACCCAAGCCTTATTGCTTCCTCTATCCAGTATACTATCCCCACAGACATCGTATCATTACCCTGATTGGACTAGACAGTTTATGTTTGTGACCCTGGTCAATCCTCCCTTCTTCTTGGTCATTTAAAGCAAACCACTCAGAAGATTATTTCTCTTCTCTCCAGTTTCTCAACATAAACAAGAAAAACAATACTTATAAAAAAAATGCTTATCACTGTTGCTCTTATGATTGTATGCAAACAGACATTTTGGGGGGGGGGGGGGGGGGGGGGGTGTGGGTGTGGGCAATATCATTGCATCCTTGTTAGAGGCAGCTTATGGTTTGATGTCCGGTTAGCCGGCAACAACCATCACAACCCCAGCCCTGGTTCCTCGAGCCAGCATTCTCTGTATCCCTCCAGACATCCCCCATTCCCCTGATCAGATTAGAGAGTTTATGTACTTTACATTATGGCACGGGTCCCAGGAACAACAGGGCTACTGCTGCTGCTGCTATTGGATTCTCTCCCAGGACCCCCTGCAGTGACTCGTGTGCAGTCAGATTGAAGCGAATAATTGATCCCCGTGTCTCCAAAGGCAAGATTGAACCAGATCGATTAATTGTGATGAAGTTGTTTCACACACACACACTCACACATGGAAAGTTATTACTCGAGAAAAAATGATGGAAAACTAGTTAACTTTCACTATAATATTGTTTTTGTGAGGTACAGTAAAACCTGCTAGAGAGATCACCTGTTAAACCAGACCGGTAGTATTAGCAGTAGCAGTAGTAGTAGTGGTAGCAGTAGTAGTAGTGGTAGCAGTAGTAGTAGTAGTAATAGTAGTAGTTGTAAAGTGTAGTAGTACTATAGTAGGTAATAGGGCAGGGTTTGGGGACTTATGTGTGCTCTGGTTAAGTCAATATTAGGAGATAATCCTCTATGTAGTGGTGATTTGTCATTACATTTGCCAGCCAGCAGTGAGGAGGTAGTCTTGAAGCTATCTGCTGCAGCAGTAGCAGGAATCGCTGGCACCACTGTGGGATGGATGGAATGGTATTGGGTAAACATTGATTTTGTGCAGGGAGGTGGTTGGTTTGTAACAGGATTATCGGGGCTATAGAACACGGAGGTGCTGGCGGTCATCCTGACTCCCTCAGGATCCTTGTCACTCTGGATTCCTTCACAGCAGGACCGCGATCGATAGAGCATCGATAGTCGCATCACAATATTTTCACTTAAGAATCAAGCAAGGTCTTAGCAAGGATTTAGAAAGTGGGTGTCAAAAATTGGCAATTGTTAAATTTCAAGGCGTCCTATTTCTCAAGGGAGGCCAGAATTTACTGAGATGACAACCATAAACTTATTTCCATATACGATACCATGGGAATTACATTGAAGTGAAAAGAAATCATTATATGCTTGAAATTGAAATTGTAAGAATTTCTCATAAAAAGTTTGAGTGTCCTGAAGAGTGGTTTTTGAGGGTTTGGGTGTCTAGACAACTTTTTTTAAATTTTTTGGGGTGTCCAGACAACTTGCTGTCCAGAGATGTGAGATATGAGATACATGTATATTTGATTAATATTTCTCTTGCAAATACTTTATCACAAAAGATAATAATAATATTGGATTGACATCAGCAGCATATTTATTATGGAGGCATTTTTGACTGACTAGGCACAAATGGGTGATTTTGTTTCATTATAACTACATGTTTATGCAATAGTAGATACGACTCTGTTTACATGACATAAGTGATGTGAGATATGACATGAGTATCCCACCCTCCATCGGCCTCCCCCTGAAGCGTAGAGCCGGCTGAGTGATTGTAGTAGGGATTACAATAGTGAAGCAGCAGTCCCCCACTGAGGAGAGAGTGAGGCAGGAGAGAGAGAGAGCCCAGGGTCTGCACAGCCAGCGGGGAGAAGACAGGCACACAGAGAGACAGTCCGCATCAACACACACACACTCACACATAGTTATTGCTGTATCTATGTGGCTTATGGATTTATGCTAATTGCACAGTGTTATCTAGCTGTCTTTGTCTGTGCGTGTGCATGCACAGCTTGGAGCGTGCGTGCACGAGGACGCATGCACTCCTACATGGCATTTACTGGATACACCACCACAGGGCAAGGCTTGAGGAGATCTTGATCCTGTTATACATTACACTACTTGTGACAGCACTGGCCAGGTAACCAACCTTACATCGTTATCTCACCTGAGCCAAGGAGGTGAACAGTTGTACATTATGCTACTAGTGACAGCACTGGCCAGGTAACCAACCATACATCGTTATCTCACCTGAGCCAAGAAGGTGAACAGTCTTACGCTACTAGTGACAGCACTGGCCAGGTAACCAACCATACATCGTTATCTCACCTGAGCCAAGGAGGTGAACATCCCTCAGGTAAATAACAACACCTTCTCTCCTATCGTAAGCAGCACGTTTATTTGCTGTAAATTCTCTGTATATAACAAGTAAATTTCCTTTACAAAATATTATATTCTTCTTACAAAATCAGTAAATTCATCTTAGAAAGTCAATTATTCTCTTTATGAAATTATGAATCCTTGCTGTCCTACAAAATCAGTAAATTCATTTAACAAAATCTAAATACATGATGTGGTAATGCTATAATTCACAATTTGAAATTTATACTTCAAGAATCTTTGCTATATTCTCTTGTATCATGAAGTATTCAGTTGTAGCCACCAGCTATTTTTACTATAACACGTTTTCTAGTGCTACACTGTCAATATTGATGTTAGCGGTATTGAAAATATTGTACCATTTCTGCCATTGAAGAATGTTGCCCTGCAAACAAGGTTTTATTAAGCCACTCAATGTCATAACCAGCAGTAACACAACTGTAGCCTGCGCGCCCTGCGGAGGAAAAACAGCTTAGTAAATATAAACACAATAGCCACAGGGATACTCCCACATAGTCTTCAATCATAGTGCAGTCATTGGAAATGCACTGCAAATGCAGGGTTCACAATGAGGCTGTTTTAAGGGGTCTTGATACTGGAATTTGCTCTGGGCCTCTAGTGTGTTGATATTAGGAACCCAGCTCACAATAACCTGGTGTGGTTGAATAAACAACAGTCATACTAAGGTTTAATTTTGAAATTCACAGAAACTTATGTTTTCATTAATAATCTAAGATTGTTAAGGCTTGTACCTCAAAATATTACATTTGGCCCCTGTATTAGATGTCTCATGCACCAGCTTGATAGAAACCCATGACAGCCACAGAACTTTATAGTATTGTGAAACCTAGCTGTAGTCAGTTCTGAACCCCATTTATTTAAAACTGCAAATAGTGACATGTCAATGTTATATAATTATCAAGGTGAAATTGTATGGTAGAACACCATAGAGGATGAAGAGTATTTTATATATTGATCATATTCTATATTTCCATATGTGGATTAGGCTGAGTTCCAAATTTACTCGAGTAGAATCTTAGATGTCATAACTTTTTACAACAGTAAAATGAGCGGAGCAGTGTGTTTGAGTTAGGCCTGGGTGGTGTTTAACACACAAACAAGATTGATTTTGCCATGAAATCATAGCAAGTGAAGGTGTGTTTGCTACCTGTCACTGTGCCGTAGGTGTACAGTATGTATAGTAGTAACATGATCCTGTGGTTACTACGGGCGAAGCATGGCAGCTTCTCATATCCTCCATGAATCAGGGAATCACATGTCTCATTAGCCGGAGATATATTATACACTGACACCCGGCTTGGAGCGCGGCCAACACTACTGTTACTAAGTGTGCGGTATCAGGATACATATCGCAGAGCTGATTGCCAGTCTCCGCATGATATGCCGTGCCCACGTAGTTCTTGAATGGACATATAGAAATCAGGAAACTGGTAATGAATTAATGCTGCTCCCAGAGCGTTACCAAGGTTTCTGGGATTTTAACCCATTCATGTCAACAAAAGGAGGTCATATAACCATATCCAGGCATGGATAGGTCAATTAAGAACTAACTCCCTTCATTAGTAAAATACCAGCCCCCTTGGATTTGATTGGTAGGAAATACTGTATAAGTGGATGTTGTTCTCTGCATAGCACATGGATGTAGAATCCAAGAATTTGTGTTATAATGGTGCATTATGACGGATATAAGTATTCCCTAATATTCATGTGCGTCCATTACACAGAATAGAACTGTGAATTGTATGTCAAGTAAACACTTAAAGATGCAAATTGTCATTTAAACAGGGAATGTGATATATTATGTGGGTTATATTAGATGGCCACTTTTTTCTGCAGAAATGTCATTTATGTGTTTGGAATGGTTAATCATGAATGGGAGTCGTGAAATGTCATGTGGGTGGTGATAGTCAAGAAGTGATGCTGATCAGAGCCATTCTCAGCAGTGAGATTATCCATTCACTCAGTAAATGCCAGAGGTAGTGCAGCAATATCTCAAAGTGTGTGTTTGATGCATGGTTAGAAATGTAACCTCTGTACCACTACTTTATAGCTAGGCACATCAGTAGGAGGACACTGAGCTATATGTCATAGCTTATGATCGGTGCGTAGCCTTCATCAAGCCTATGATAATGGTCTATCCTTAAAATGCATTCTTCCTAACCTGTATGTAACCTAGCAGAGTTATGAATGTTACAATAGGGTATTCACATTCATAACTACCCCCTTGCCTATAACAATAAGCCTAAGTAGTAGTCAATCAGCTCTCTTTATTTGTGTTAACCTATATATGCCTGTGGAGCCCCTAAAGATCCTATTTATTTTAGTTGCAACTTGCTGTCAAAGACACAATTTGTTTGAGAAACGTTTTTCGAAATTCATCCAACTACTACTCTCTTCTATTATCTTGTAAAATCATGATATATTTCTAGGTTTTCTCTATATCATATAATCAGATAATACTGTACAAGAGGGACTTCAGGCACACGTTGGTTAATTTGCCGTCTTGCTCCGTCCACCCCCTCACCCCCAATCTCACCTGCACTGCTAGCCTAACACCTTGTGTGGGTTGTCCATTAGTATTTCATGGTTTGTGAAACACCAGCAAGGTCAGTGTTTAAATGTTGTGTGGTTAGTGAGGCATTCACAAGGTCACTAATTTAAGGCAGGTCATCAGAGCAGCTTATTTATGTAGCCAGTCACCCATTCATGTATACAATACCTAAAACCGCCTATTTTGGTTATATCCCTGGAACAAAAGCAATTTTTGGAAAATAATTGATGCAGATGAAAACTCGCAACTTCCCTCCAAATATTTGCAATTTGTGCTCAATTTCAAAGTTATTGGCAAAAACATTTTCTGAAAATGATCGAAGGAGGTATGTAAAATTGTTAATCCGAAACTATCTTACAAATATTTCTGATAGTTTTCCAATTTATGCTTGATTTCAAGTGTTACTGATCTAGTTGTCAAGGATATTTCCAGGTACGAATGTGTTAACAAAGAAGTAGGCCCATATCTGTGTAGGGGGCATTTATATACGAACCTGCTTCATGGGAAGTCTTATTATGGTTACTACAATTGTCATTTAAATGTTTCATTCAGTCCTTACGATATTGGCACACTTAGTTTCTTTTTCTCAAAGGGAATACAGTGTAGATTAAGTATTACTAATACAGTTGGGGGTAAGTCTTGATCTGAGATATGTATTTTAGGTTGGGGTTAGGGGTTCAGACAGAACAGCAGCTCTCCCTTAATCCTCTATAAGAAGTGCACAGGAAGGTGAATATTTCTGCTGGACATCAGCCATCCACCCTTTTCATCCCTGCCAGCAACTAAGCAACTAATCTCTGATAAGTGATTGCCCCTAGTGCTGTAAGGAAGGGGTTCAGGTAACAAGACCTAGTAGAAAGGGTTCATGCTTTGATGAGGTTTAAGTATTTGTAGCTTATTTTGAACCTGTAGCGCCCCTTTACAGGGTTGCTGCAGAGTGGGCTAACCTTGAAATGTGAGCACCCCTCTTCATCCCTAGGGATCTGAAAACATGAAAGCCTGTATTGCCAAGGTGATCTAACAACATTGGCAGTGTCTCAAAAACTGAAAGCAGTACTTCAAAACTACTTTTTCAAAGGTTAACAGTCCTATTATGGTAGCTACAATCAGCATTTAGATGTTTTATTCAGTTATTATGATCTATCAGCATATTTTGTTATTTCTCTGAATATTTTTGTGCTAAACTTCGTTTTGTTCATATCCCAATTCCCAACCCCAATCTGGCATCCAAACCAGAGATATAGAAAAGTGAAAATTCTTGGCAAAAAGTCAGCATTTTTCATTGAAAAGGGAAGTTTGTCGAACCCCTCCAATATCCCCTTAGTAGCTAGTAATCGCAGCTGTGTTGGGGGTGGAGTTGGTATTGTAGCAGCTCCATCACGAGACCTGTGTTTCTTCTTTTGTTTCTGAAACCGTTCAGGTGCAGGTAGATACTCTATAACGGCTGAGTCATGGCACTTCAGGCAAAATTCTCATCTACTCTCAATCAATGGAAAAAATGCCTGGTCTATATAGTGTATTCCTCATTCTCCGTTTTGAGTGAAGTGGGGATTTCACCGGGGAAGTCAGGTACCTACTTTGTGGCTGAAGTATAATTGGAAAAATATTGGAAGAAGAAATGTTAATCAGAACATTACCAACAACTCTCTTTCAAATATTACAAAAGTTTCAAGAGTTGCATTAATGGGTTAAACTCACCTTTATACCTTAGCATGTAAGACTTCAGATTTTCATAGTAGAAATCTTACTTTTGTCATGTTTGGCTGTCTATGACCCCTCTACCTATTTATAAAGAGACCCCTTCTGTGGAATCCTGTATAGATGTGGTACTTCACAGATACAGCTCTGGTCTTACGGAAATTTTAGTTAAGAGGGCTCTGAATTCCTCAACCTCAACTCTTGCCTAATTGACAAAGTCCAGATCCAAGTCAAATATACTTTTCTCTGGTTGTATGTAAAACAAAGCATCCCCATTTGTGTACAGCAACCACTCTACTCAGATATCCCATATTCACTAGATTACTTTTCATATTTGTACCATCTTCATCAGAACAGGCCGGCCCCAAGATCTGAGTGATCTAAAGCCTTGCCACCACTGTCACTGTTCAAATCTGGACCAGGCATGTGAGGAAGTTGCCAATGCCTTGGGGGTAGGTGGTGGTTTTCACTGGGTATTCCAGTTCCCTCCACCATTGACAGCTTGCTAGCTGTGATTCAGCAGAAAAAGAGGTGATGAAAAATTCTAATTTCATCTCCCGCCAATACCCACACACATTAGTGTTTTATTGATTGACAGTATTGGCAAGCCATCAGCGCCGCCTCTCATCAGGCCTTGATTAGGTGCATTGTTCTAGTGGTGGCTGGCTCCTCGCTTTATTGCTGGGACGCCTGTGTGAATGGCTCTGTCAACACACGGCTTAATTACCAATTACCCCGCTAAACACCACTTCTCCTCTCCACGCAGAGAGATGGACATTGATTTCTGTTTGTGCATTTTCCTCACTAGCCAATCAAGGATCTGCATACCCATCAAGGTAAGGTGAGGCCAATATAGGGATGCAATTGTTACTGCCATAATCATGTTTAATTTCAAGGTTGTGTGGTTGGGTACCCTCTATAATTCTACATTGCTAATGCACGGATTGATAGAAAAAAGGTCCTCTTTGCTCTCTGTATTATTGCTTAACCTATAGTTTACCATATATATATATATATATATATATATATATATATATATATATATATATATATATATATATATATATATATATATATATATATATATATAATATATATATATACATATATATATATATATATGCATTATTTATTCCGAAAGGGACTCATATACATTTGGTATTTTCAAATGTTACAATCTGAACTAGAGCACTCGGAAAAACACAAATGTTTACTCATACTTACTAACAAAAAACATCTCAATTTCATTGTTGTCAACCCTTAAGCCGAGAGAGCTCTGTAGAATCCGCAAGCCACGAGGAGGAAATTGGTCTGACCTAACTCAAACATTGACAGTTAAGCCTATTAATTCTTCCTGTCCCACCTAGCTCAATATCCAATCAGAGAGACAGGCAGGTAACCTATATCGCCTGGGCCGTGTAGACAGTAGCACTCGCAGGAAACATTGATTTCTACGAGTAGCATCTTTGGCTGAGTGCAGCGATGAATCATTCCTCATGGACAACGAAAGTGCCACAAAGACTGCAAGCTCAGGAGAGAGTGAGCAGTTCCTAGAGGTACCCTAGCAGTAGGGTGTTTGGTACCCTATCAGTAGGGTGTTCTTTGAGTGAATCATTCCTCATGGACAACGAAAGTGCCACAAAGACTGCAAGCTCAGGAGAGAGTGGGCAGTTCCTAGAGGTACCCTAGCAGTAGGGTGTTTGGTACCCTATCAGTAGGGTGTTCTTTGAGTGAATCATTCCTCATGGACAACAAAAGTGCCACAAAGACTGCAAGCTCAGGAGAGAGTGAGCAGTTTCTAGAGGTACCCTAGCAGTAGGGTGTTTGGTACCCTATCAGTAGGGTGTTTGGTACCCTATCAGTAGGGTGTTTGGTACCCTATCAGTAGGGTGTTTGGTACCTTGTCAGTAGGGTGTTTGGTCGGTGGTTAAGTTTATGGTACAACTTTGGCAAATTCTAGATGTTTTCATGGTACTCTTAAAGGGTGTTCTAGGTAAATTAATGTGGCACTGGTTGGGATGATAGCACTTTAAGTGTCCATTGAGTGTTAATTAGGCAGTGTAGTGGGGGGTCATTTTTACAGAGAAGTAGAACCACCACCAAACTGTTCAAGTATTATTTTTTTTTATAAAAGTAAAGATTCATAGCAAGGAAATCAACATTTTGAATTGTAAAGGTGGGTTCATCAAATTCCTTCCCCATGTATCCACAACTGTTTTAATTGTTGTTAGTTATAAAGGTACCTTGCCAGTAGGGTGTTTATAGTAGAAGCAGTCTAAAGGGACTGCATTTGGAAGTTGTTCATATACATCCATGTGAATGACAAAAGTGCCTCAAAGAGTTTCAGCTGAATATTGTTAGGGTTTGTCCCTACCCTTGAGCGTCTAGTTTCATCTGTGAAGATTTCTTTACTGATAGGACCTGAAACCCTCCAAATGCTATTGTTGCACTATGTGACCCTGGGATAGTAGCCCTGTAATGGGACTGGTATTTCTGTGTGTGAGTTCCCTACCATGGTTCTCAACATCATAGCGACTATAATAGACAGCCAGAGTGGTTGATATTTCTCTACATTCTAACGACTACTGCCAGTCGATGGTGGAGCTGATAGTGGAACAGTACTCAAGTTTCAGTCCTGTGAAATTGATTTAAATTCAGGCTAAGTATGCTGCTTGCCTTGCCTAATGGAGATGGGAGATGAGATAGCAGGCTTAATTGGACTGTGTAAAGAGCTATTAACTCCTCCCCCTTTATCTTCATGCACAATAGGCATCTCTAGGACCACTCACTTCTGATGGGCAGGCAGGGATACACACATAAGTGTAGGGGGGTTGTATCTACGGAAAGGTGGGGGGGGGGGGGGGTTGGGGGCATCGGGATATTCCCTTATCTGCTCGAGGGTAAATAAGTGACATACATTTCCCTGTGGCATCTTTTATGGCCTCTGTTCAGTAAAATATAATGTCAAATATAATTAATAGTGGCAAAAACTACCGGGTCCCTGTTAAGGATGATTTGTGGAGATGTGAAAAGCATTAGATTTTGCACTTCAGCTTACATATATTTGTATGGCTGTAAGGGTATGAAGCTAGCCGGCTAGCACTCCTTACTCCATCTTGCATGAAAACCTAAGAAATGATAAGGCAATGTCCTGGGTGAATTAGATTGGAAGCTCACCTTTCAATCTATGGAGGTAATATTTTCCTGAAGATTCCTGGAGATATGATTATATGTTCTATGGAAATTACTGATGGTAGACCTACCTGGAAGGGCCTACCTGGTCATTATAATGGACTACCCATACTGAATTGTATCTCATGAATAGGGCCTGTAGATTTGTTATGCATGGATAACTCCTAATCCTCCTACCTACTCGGAGCCTCTATGTCCAGTAGATATCATATTAACCCATTCATTCCTGTAGTGCATGTAATTGTCCTATTTTGATGATATCTCTTTCCCCACAGTCTTTTTCAAAATATTTGAAGGAGAAAAGTTGATCGTAATCAAATCAACAAATCTCCCATAAAATGTTTTGTGAATCTATTATTGAATATGAAGTTGTCATCAAAAGTATCTTAGATACCGCCAAATCTTATAAAGGAAATCGCCACACATGAATGGGCTAATCTGACTTGATTTAATTCACTGTAACAGCCCCATCCCAGAGTTATGCCTCAAGAAATTGCTAAATTAGGCTGGTCTGTTGCAATGTATATATCCCCTCCTTTTTGAGCTACTACCTCCAGTATCAAGCAATATAACCTGGCAAAATTGCCTCCTGTTTACTGCAAGGTAGAGGTCTTCCACCATTAGGCCAAGATAAGAGAGTGTAATCTGTGGATAATTGAGTTCCGCCTAACTGGAGAACCATAGAGCACCCAGCTGGAAGACAGGGAAACCATATAGCAGACTGTCGGCAGCTGACTTCCTTGGTTATTGTTACCCCCCCCCCCCCCCCCCCCCCCCCCCCCCCCCCCCAGATATGTACACACTATTTCTGGATAACCATAGAGCACACCCCGCCAGTGGAACCATACAGCTCATTGCTAGCTGAATCCCTTGCTTGTATTAGTTAGCCCCCCCCCCCCCCCCCCCCACAGGCATGCACACTATCTCAACTAGTGCAGTTGTTGGTCTTTCCATTGGTGTATGGGAAAACCCATTTGTTAAAGAATCCTTACCTACCTCTGACTGCCCTCAAGGTAGCACTAGTAGGGACTCTTACTAACCAATGATAATAGTTCAATGTACTTCCACTCACACTGTGTGTTCCAGGAAAGATGTGGGAGCACTTTGGAGATAGGGTGTAGTTTAAAGAAGGGGGGGGGGGGACAGTTACATCCCAGATAAGTTATAGCGTGTTTGTTGCGCTTTAGTACTTTAATACCTTATCTAGGATGAGCGTGTTCTGCTTGTATTGATCTCCAGTACCAGATGATCCAATATAGCATGATCAATATCTATATCATTATCGTTGCCATCTCCCAAGGACTGGCCAGTGTTACGCCGACTACCTTGACCTGTTGGTCTAACTCCCTTGTGGCCTAGAGTGACCAGTGGCAGTGACCAGTGGCTGACCACATACAACATCAACTCTGCCTGACCTCCTCCTAGACTCCTCCTATTCCTCCTCCTCTTCCTATTCCTCCTCCTCTTCCTACTCCTCCTCTTTGGTGGTGTTATCACCAGCTCTCCTGCCAGGTTATCTGGCATGGCATGACTTGGTCACTGGCAGACATAAAACCACTAGGATACAGTGATTGCTGAACATATGTTGGCACAATTATTACGTTTTGTAAGATGGGATTTGGAGTAGAGAAGTTTAAGCAGTGATTGGGAAAAAAACTATGTAATAGATTTTTTTCCATAAATGTAAAAAAAGCAATTTTGAAATGATTACTTTTTTTAAAGGGGCAAAGCATCTTTAAAAAAGTTTAATATTGAAGAATTCTATGCTCTAGGAACAGTAGAAAGAAATTTGAATATGAACTATTGAAGTTGTGAGTGTGTGGCAGTTAAGGAAAATCTTTGATGACAGGGCTGATAAATTCTATTTGGAGGTTAATTTACTGCTTCGCGTACTTGCTTGAACACCCTTGATATAAGAGGTTAATTTGCTAAGTATCTCAATTTAACAGCTAACACTCAAGCTCTCACACTCCTGGGCCTGAAGTATTAATGTATTCCTATTTGATCCCTGCATAGAGAGCATCTTACCCTAGCATTGTGCTGCCTTGAACACTTAGTAAAATATTAACTCCCTCGGCGTAGGGGGTTAATTTATTTCCCCCTAGATCGCTACATACGGAGCATCTTATTCTAGCCATGCACTACTCTGAACGCTCAAGCCTTTAACTAGGAGGTCAAAAAATTACTGCAGCGGACTGCCTGTAATGGGTTTTCTTTGATAGCATCAATTTATTCCAGCCTCCATTCGCGGTAGAACGATACGGGGGTCAAGTTGGTATAGGGGGTGAGGATATTACAATATTTTATTGATCTCTTGCCGGTAGAACGGCACATTATTGGTTTTATCATGCATGCAGGAGGTCTGATTGAATGAGAGAGCGATCTGTTCTTTCTCAATCTCTGTGTGGCGGTGACCGAGGAACGCGAGCGAGTGCCAGCAATACAGATGAGTGATTGGGTTTGTGGGGGAGAAGTACACTAGGCTGCCGGGATGGTCAGCCGCCCGGGCTGCCACAGCAAGAGGAGAATCGATGATTGCCAGTAGGCAGGAACACCAATAAAAGGATATGAAGGTTTTCTGCGTCAATACTCATTAAGTTCTCCTTGAATATATATGGTCATCTCAGCACTTATATGAATATGAAGGTTTTCTGTGTCTCTACGTTATTACTGTCCAGTGTTCTCCTTAATATTGTCATTTCATCTCAGCACTTTCGGACGAGGAAAATGTTTTCATATGAATAGGAGGTGCCTAGATATGTATACAGTATCACTGTATCATGATGAATGTCTCTGCATCCAATTGTCTTAGCACTGATACTGTTCCTCGTGTGTGAGCACCACTCAGAACTGCTCTCTTGTACGTAGTCAGGCCCCTGGATAACTCAGTGATGCCTATATTCATACCATGCTTGAACTTTCCAATCCCTGGTAGTTTAGGATCTCTGCCCGCCGGCCGGCTGGCTGGCTGCTCCTCGTGGGGCCCACTCTCTTGATTGCTCACTGAGGGCTGAACAAGTGGGCAGAGAGCGGGTCACTGGGTTTCAGGTCACCCTCTTTATTGCCTACTCTACAGTGGGGGTCTGGCTGCTACAACTTAATCAGTCATATCTCAGGCCCTGAATTCTCCTTGAACAGTGCCCTCTTAGCACTTTGGTACTCTTTGAAATGTTTTCTACTGGTTTAGTACATTTTTTTTAGATATTTTCTAAAATTGATTTGGTAAGGAAATTTATCAGTAAAATAACCAGACCAGTTTCGATAGCTGCAGTGTTGACTGGGTTACAGTCACGTTGTATTAGAACCATGAATGGAAGGGTTTCCCCTATGGCTGAGCGGTCCCAATGACTGACCACTGCACATGGCCAAGGGTCTGAATCCTGCTTGAGGGAAGCAAGTCACCACTGACTGCAGATACTCTCCTTGCCTCCTGTATTAACTAGTAGTCTCAGTTCAGCCTCAAAGGGCAGATTTCTGAAGAAAGTGAATATGCGTGAAATTCTGTTTCATTCCATGCTAGCATATCAATCACTTGGGTGATTGCTGAGACGACATTGGAGGTTGGCATTTCCAATAATCATCAGCTGACCTGAGGAATGTCTTGAGCTCGTAGGATTGCCCCTCACTTGGCAGAGATGATTGCATTACACTTGTGGGGATTCTACCACTAGCACGAACTTTCCAGCAGCCCAGGCCTAATCCTAGTGGTAACCTGCGGGCCTCAGTGATCCTAGCAGTGGCTGAGGTGTCAGCGGTGATAGAGGTAAGGATGATGGTGATGATGACGTGGATGATGATGTTGTTGATGAGGATGATGATGATGATGATGATGATGATGATGAGAATGAGGATGATACACATTATGATATGAATATTGTATATTGAATATTGTATATTCTAAAAACTGATGATGATGACAATAAACATGATATGAAGAAGATATTTTGAAAATTTATGATGAAAGTGATGATGATGGCTGTAGCAACAAATAGAGTCATAATTATGAGGATAAAGCTAGTTATGATGATTCTGGTAATAATGATGATAGGTTTTTGATAGTGATAGCAACAATAATGATAATAATGTTAGTGTTTCATTTTCCTTCTAGCCATGCTGTATTTCATGGCCCACCTTGAGTATTCAGTGGAGCGTTGATTATGATGTGTCACAGGTATTTAGCCATGCACATCCGTCCATTGTCTGTGGGCTGCTTTCAGACACGCCTTCCTGGCGCCCCAACCTATGACTTATTGATGCTAATCTACACAGTTTCCCTAAGTTATTCATGGAAATGATACAAACTAACAGTTCAACATATTATTTCTCAAGAATGAGTATCGATTATTCTGCGGGGTGCTTTATCATTATTTCAGTTGTGGGCAGCCATGCTTTCTGAAATTCATGAAGTTTTAAGTACGCCAACCCTCATAATCATTTTATGAATTATAGCTTTTATTCATTTTATGCAAAGCTTAGGATAAGCTTGTGGTTCCTCCAACTGTCACAACAGTATTAATGTTGTAAATATTCAAGAGAGCAATAATATTGATTTATTTTTATTGTTAGGAAAATGCAATCAAAGATGTTTTCATTCATGAACATTTTTATGCATAAACTTCATTGACCTCATTGTATTTGCTAACAAGGTCAAAAGAATTTCATTTTACCCTAAAAAGGTATTACTCTTTGGGGAAACTGGTTATAGTTACTTATAGGCCAATCAATAAGGTTTCAATGTATGGACTGCTGAATAAATAGGAGATTTAATGCAATAAGCTGAAATAAAAATGCATGGCAAAATATTGGTAATTCACCCACTGAATTGAGCAATATATTAAGATACAGCCGTCATTCATATGTATGTACATTTTCATTTTGAAATGCCTGTGTTGTATATGGTTTTATCTAAAATAGAAAATGAAATGAGGTAGGATTTCTAATTTCTACTTGCCTGGCAGTGTTTTACCTGCCATGGCAAGTGAGCAATCACTAATATCAGTTCTGAAGCTAAACAATAGGTAGAAAGAGTATTTAATTTCAAACTGCTCATCACCCATCAGCAAAGATCCAAAAAGAGCCTATAAGCGTCCCTGGCTGTCCGTTCTATATGCTGACAGTTGAGGAGGGGGTACATGTTGACTCAGAGCTGATTAGGTATCTTCATTTGTTTGCCGTGGGATGCGGTGTCAGTGGATCTCCCTAGTCCTGTGATTGATACCCCCAGTATGATTCACAGCCATGGCCAAGTTTCCTCTCTCTCTCTGTGTCTTATTTGCGGTGAACTTGGCAAGACTCTACTGTGCACCGCTGCTTCTCTACTCAATACTAATCCCGCCCTGCATTGTTTTTCCTTGAAGTCGAATGAAACCCATCTCCCATGTCAATTGCTGGGTCTGAGATTGAAAGATGACACTGGGAAGGGAATGAATGTGATTAGCATTGCTGTCCTTGTGAAGACTCCCAGGCGTACCATCACTGTGGCGTATACACACTAACCTTCACAATCCTGCAGCATCATTAGAATGACAAGCTCCATTGTTTCTTCTTACAGCTTGCTCTTAAGGATTTTATATAGTATCTATTTAATGCATATCTAGTAGTGTTGCTGCTTCTATGACTTCAACTATACTGGATTCATCTCTACTGGTTCTATCTCAATGTTTATAAAGTAACCTTGGTGGTAGAAAGTACGTGCCCCATCCATCTCTGGATCCATCTCTACTGGTTCTATCTTAACATTTATAAAGTAACCTTGGTGGTCGAAAGCAATTTGAAAGTCTCTAAAACACGATACCTACAAACACAAAAACATGTCTCATATAGTGCATGTCTGCTTACTTGTGATAAAACATCTTAGATAATATCTTCCAAATCTATGAGGTTGAAAGGAATGTAAAACTCAATTATAGGGTTTAAACCAAATACAAAGAAGCAGTCTTCCTCATGCAGAGGTTATAATACCATATCATACACTTGTGATATCTTAGATTCACTTTAAACCCTGCTTTACGACTTGGATGCTGTTTGTCTGAGGTTATGGATTTTACATGAAACGTCTAATCCACATTCCCTGGTGTATGCCTAATATGAACTTAGTACAAGCCTGAGCCTGATATGATATAAGATTTGACTTGGGATCTGATCTGGTATGTTTTAGTAGTTGCTCATGATAAAGCATGACAGTTCTCTGTGTGAATGGAGGCACTGGGGGATACACAGGCCTATAATGGTTCAAACCTTCTCCGGGTTGCCCATCAATATGGCATTAACTCCACTCTAGGTGTGCTCTTTCTCATTGGCTTTTATGAGGCGCCTGATGTACAATATATTGCCATGCCTCACTGAAAGCTTAACCCATTCATGCCTAGAGATCCCCTGGAAAGGTTTGCTTTTGATATTTTTGTAAGAAAGATAAAGGAAGGAGAAGTGATAATTGATACAGGTCCCTTCCTTGGCTAGTTAAATGATGCCCAGTGGCAATCTATCTTTGAAAGCATTCTTCATGAGATTTGAAATGCAAAAAGCAAGTCTAATTGCAATGCATCAGACCACTCAGTCATGGAGGCCTCCCCCATGACTGACTGACATGCATTCAGTCACAGTTGCACTTCAGTTATAATTTGTGAAGTGGCAGTCCCTTCCAGACTGCATAGGGTGCAACCAGTCAGTCACAGAGGCAATACAATATTACAAAGAGTATGTTTGCAGCTCAGACCAACTCAGCCACAGAGCCCCTCCCCCCACCCTCAAACACACACGCACACACACTGTACTGTACTGCACTGTTATAATGAGTGTTTTAGTAGTTTCCATTCCCTGCATGGTTGGTTATGCATGGAGAAACTCCTTGATTTGTTTGTACTAGGACAAGTGGTGATCAGCAGCACAAAGCCCAAATGGCAGGGTATTGTGTTAGCACTGTGACTCACGCTCCATCATTTAACTCTTATCACAAATGCAATTGTATTTGACCACATCATGTCACCTCTATTTTGCTTATTATTTTTGTTTAATTTTAATTTTAATTAATGATCTTTTTATGAAGTCAATTCTATTTTGCTTATCATTTTTGTATGATTTCACTTTTAATTAATGATATCTTTATGATGCAATCCCTATTAGGGTTCCATACTGCTTTGTTCTGAATTTATACATTCCTCTATTGAAGTTTCCGTCATCTTTTATTTAAATTAATTTAACATCGGACTTAGAAGATACCAGTTTGCAAATTATCAAAATTGATTTTGCACAGAACTTGATAGATGATGCTATATATGCAATAATACACAACACTCTGTGATAGATATGGAAAGGAGAAAAAGTCTTAGAGAGAATCATCCCCTCTTGATTAAGCAAAGGACTTAGATTAGGAAAGATTTAATCTCTCAGAAATATTTTATTTCCGCTTTATTAATCCCCTATACACTGCTTTCTGACTCAGATTGCCCTGCACTTCTTATGATGACCGTATGCATCGTGTGTGCTGCTCCTCAAATCTCTAATACGCCTTTAGACGCGTTTTGTTCCCCTACCCCCTCCCCCAGATGTCCATGGATAAAGCATATTGTCTGCACAATAACCAGGAGAGAATCATTACCATTTTCAAGTATTTTCCTTTGTGTGTCTTAATCTGCTCTAATCTGCCTGGCCACGCTGCCTGGGTTATCATGACAATGCAAATCCTCTTAAAGGAATCTTCCCTCTAATCTACCTACGTGCTTAAGAGAGAAAAATTAGCTTCTGACCTAAAATCTAAAACTCAAACTCATTATAAGTTATGATCAGCTTAAAGTTTTTTGTGTATACTTAACTGAATTAGATTCCCTAGTCAGCCATAGTGAGCATAAAATGTGACGTGTCTGGCGATTTATCTTGATAGTTTGATAGTCATTTAAATGGGAGATTTTGTTCTTTTGTTGATGGTGAAACATACATGTACTGTCAGAGTTGCAGGGTTTTCACCCCACCTATCCAAATATATGATAAGAACCACTAATATTGAGTCAAAATGTAACCACCCCCCCCCCCCCCCCCCCCCAAACATATACACTCAAAAATGAGTATACACATGCATACATACTGTATATATACGCCATATATGGTAAATGATGCAAGCTGATACAAACTCAGTGGTGTGTTACATAAAGCAAGTATAGATATAACCATCTATCTTGATTTAGTTTCATTGTGTTTTAAGGGGATTGAATTGATTATTATAAATTGCTTTAAATGTGCACTTCTTATAATCAAAATGATAGTGTTCTTCTTCTTTTTGGTTGAACCATCTAGAACCATGAATTTGTGCTGAAAGCGGCAAGTTTTTTGAGCAATGATACCAAAAAGCTGTTATTGTTCCATACAATATTTAGCTACTGCCCGTAGCAGTTCTATGTTTTATGCTCTTTGTTCCTATAACTAATGTATTTATAAGCCATCATGTTGTTTCACTGTATGTACTTAGTAGTTATATAGTGATGTAGCTTTGTGCTGTGAGTGCACTGAGAGGCTTTGTATGGCTAGCTGCCAGTTCTCCACTTGAGCTCAAAAATAAATATTGTACTTAATGTTTAAACACTGTAAAGTGAGTCACAAAGTGTTGCTGGAAATTTGATATGTATAAGTATTGGATGATTGACAGGATTGTTAAATGATCTGGCATAGAAATGTAAACATGCTCAATTTGATTTTAAGTTTCATGTGGTATGACTTCCCAAAAATGATATTTCTTTTGTTTTGTTTCATCCCTGGGCAAAGAACAGTAATTTTTCAGGGTTCGACATTCCCAGCGGCCCAGGGGCATATGCCCCTAGATTTTGCTGTGGGCCCCTAGATTTTTCAGACTGGGGGCCCAAAATAGTACCTATTATAACCAGAAATCCTGTTTTTGACCACTAATTTGTATCAAAAGACCTTTTCGGGCCCCTAGCCTGAAATCTAAGTGTCAGACCCTGCAGTATACGGTTCATATCAGTTAAATGGTGATGTAATTATATACTAGTATTGATTAATATAGAAAATCATGTGGTGGATTCATGAAAGAAGTTCCTCCCTTATTCTGTGAAATAATCTGGTTAAATAGTAGTTTATAAATAACATACATTTCCGGCCCAGCTCATCTGAAGTCGTCAATTTTCCAAGTAATACTATCTATCATGTTTCATTTCCTTTCTGTAGTAGAAGAATTATATTCATAAAAAATGATTTTCTATAGAATTTTGCTGATGTTGTTATGGAAGTTTATAAATAAAATTCATTTCCTGCACAGCTCATCTTAAATAGGCCATTTTCCTAGTAATATTATGTATCATGTTTCATTTCTTTTCTGAAATAGAAGATTTCCATTAATAAAAAAGGATTTGCAGATGTGCACGCTAATTATGCTCTGACCTAGGTGCACTGTGGTAAATGTGGTTTTCGTGAAATGAACAGCATAGTTAGTGGCTTTTCTCATTAGAAACCTGACTACTGAATTGCAGTTCTGGGTTTTAACCTTTTCATTCTTAGATTTTCTCCTGGAAAGTATTATATTGGTGCTATTATATTTTTGAAAATAACTTAAAATATTTCGATTTTAAAAATGATTTGAAATAAAGTTGCAGGTATTCTGGCAGTTGGCATTTCTCTGCCAGATGATTTCCTAATGATGTGGGTATTAGAAAGATTTGACCTTTAGGGCACTAATGTGATACCTGATATAGAATGGGATAAACCATTCATGCTTAGACTTTGCCTTTACAAATGTCATCTGATTGTATGATACTTCTGACAATAGTTTGATATTTTTGAAAAAAATCTTGGAAGGCCAAGGGAATATTTTTCAAAAAATGCTCTACTCAAAAAGGTATTATCAAAACATCAGGAGGACTACTTCGGATGTTTTAGGCATGACTGGGTTAAGAGAGAACTTTAGAGGACAAAGCATTGTGGCCAGTGGTTGATTAGTGTTGCCTAATGAAGCGGGCTGGAGCCAGGTTGATTGTCGTGGGTCGTCTTCGTCATCATCGTTATTGTCATTGTCATCCTCGCAGCAGCTGGTGACATGATTATATTAATATAGGAAATAAAAGCTGGCTGTCCTCTGATTGGGCTGCTGCTGCACAGAGGAGACACTAGGGGAGACAGTGAGTCAGACCTGGTGCACCATATGTCTCCAGAGACAATAGGTGGGGTTTGATGAACATATATATGGTATAGGGGACCATCCCAGCCCTACCCCTTAGCATACACACACATAATACACACACACACACACACATACACACACACACACACACACACACACACACACACACACACACACCTTGTGCACTGTGTGTGTGTATGCGTGTGCACGTGTGTGTGTATGTGTGTGTGTGTTTAGGGCTGGGGCTGGGATGGTCCCCTATACCATATGTATGATGATCATAGCACACATACACACATGTAGAAAAGAGACTGTGAGCCAGTCCTTGTGCAGCGTATGTTTCCTGAGACAATAGGGCGACAGTGCTGATCATACATGTAGGGTATAGGACGTCACACTCTCTCTCTTCTGCACTAATTCACATACATCATGCATCTTATACATAAGGTCTGTCTGTTGCCTGACAGTTCACCTCCCCTTGCCTCAGTACACAGAACTCAGCCTGTGGTACTGGTACCCTACATCGGTCATGTGATCGATTTGATTCTTTGCATTTTATGGGGAAAATTAAAGCATAAATAAGTCTTTCTGAACTCCATCAACAACTCTCCTTCAAGTATTCTTTCAAATAATTCTCTATTTCCAAGATATTGTCATAAGAATCATCACTACAAATGGCAATTTGTAGAGATACTTTTAAGCATGAATGGATGAACTGTATCACTGTCCCTTGTATTGCATTCTATTGAACTTCAATTGAACTGTGGGATGCATAATGCATACATGTAGTGGGTAAAGAGACTGCTGTACATAGTCTCTGATCCGCCGCCTATGACCGGGCGTCTTGTCAAACGAACTGTCTAGCCCACACATTAAACTGGGCAAATTAATTGATAGACAGTAATTAGAAGAGCGTAATTATGAAGCAGTAACGAGATCCTCCCCAGCGGAGACAGAAACAATAAATCCACTTTTTTATGAGGAGTAGAGTACCATTTATAGCCGGGCTCAGACTGCTTTTGCTAAGGAGATTAATTAATTGAATGTTTGCATAATTTGAAATATTAGAACTGTAGGCATAGTTTGGCGTCAGTTTTCATGTTGTCCATAAATTATTTGAGGGTGTTAATTGATTTTCCTTAGGAAAGTTGGATAAATCTTCTAATGAGATTTTCGCTGACGTTTTTCTGAAAACGCTTGGCATCAGATCTGGTAAAAACACATTTGGTGCATCGCATACCTTCTTTAAGGGGTGTATGGATGTGATAAAATCGAGCCACTCAATCAAACTCACTTATATAAAAAAACAATTATGCCTGTAGACCTCATCATTTTGAAAATCACCTACCATGGAAAATATAATGAAATGTTAATCTGTTTCAATAGCAATATGCATCTTAAATGTTCTTGGATGAGAGTGGTCTCAGATGACCTTGACCTGTCATTCAAGGTGACAGCAATATTTCGAGGGGATCCTACTCGTGCCATTGTTTCCTGGGAAAGTCATTGCTGTAGCAAGTAGCGGGGGATTTTGGTGGTTTTATGGGAGACAAGTAGCTGTGCGGTCCTCAAGGTCCTCGCGTGGCACTGTAATTACCAGATTAGGTCGGCCATGTTGCGCCCGGGGAACGGTCCGAAGACTGGAAGATAAGCGCTCCTCATCATGTAAAGAGCTCCTCTCTCTGTAATCAGTGTGCAAGACGGATCAGACACTCATCTTGTGTAGTACCATTTCTTTTCCTGTTACCCCTACAGCCACAATTAAGGACTGGAGTTTTTAGAGAACATCTCCTTGATAAAAAAGCATTTTTTATAAGGGTAACTTAACCTATTCAAGCCAGGAGATTTCCAAGACAAGTGACGTCCTGACTTATGATACTTTTCAAAATATCTTTGAAATTAATCACTAATTGGAAGTATATTTCAAGGAGAGTTTTCATTAGTTTCTGATGGACATTTCTCCTTTAAATATTTTCTGAGCATTGATTTTGTTAGCTATATATCACCAAAATAGCCAGGTGGTTTTCGGCAGCGCAGGCATGAATAAGTTAAGGATGGGGAGAAGTGTGTCTGCAGTTGAGCCAGTAAAGATGGTCTAACAGGATAACATTGATCAGACATTGGGCTGTACATAGCACACACAGTTCTTGAAGAATATGATTTTGCAGTCCCTGGTGGTTGACTGTCTGTGATGTGAGTGTTGTGATTGCCACAAGGATGCTGCAGGGAGGGTCAGGTATCTGTGTTTGGTGACTTTAGGGAGAAGTGTGGCTACCGTGGAGCCAGTACAGATGGCCTAACAGGATTACATTGATCAGACCCTGTGCTGTATGAAATGCCTGTGGTTCTTGGAGACTTGAACTTCCCTGTCCCTAGTGTTATGCCGTTTCTGTTGTTGGTGATATAATTATAATATAAGGCTGCCACAGTGAGAGTCCAGTGTCTGTGGTTTGTGACTGTAGGTAGAAGTGGGGCTACTGTAGAGGCAGTACAGATGGCCTAACAGGATTACATTTTTCAGACTCAGCACTGCAGGATATGCATGTGGTTCCAGGACAGTCCTCAGTCTTGTAGGGTTTCTGTTGTGGGTGATATGATTATAAGGCTGCCACAGTGAGAGTCCAGTGTCTGTGGTTTGTGATTAGATAGAAGAATGGCTAAGTTGTAGAGGCAGTACAGATGGCCTAACAGGATTACATGAGGAGATAGCATTGTGTGCCTTAATCAGGCCTCACACTCTCCTCCTAGGCCTACAGATGCTCTCCACTGATACCTGCAGGACAGGGGGGAGAGAGAGAGAGAGAGAGAGAGAGAGAGAGAGAGAGAGAGAGAGAGAGAGAGAGAGAGAGAGAGAGAGAGAGAGAGAGAGAGAGAGACAGAGAGAGACAGAGAGACAGAGAGACAGAGAGACAGAGAGACAGAGAGAGAGGGGGGAGTGAGACAGAGACAAAGAGAGAGGAAGAGGGAGATCTTGCCATGTCAGGTCAGGCCATGCAATTGGAATTTTATTTTCCTTTTAATTTATCATCACTTTTTTCTGTCACAAACAATATTACCTGTGAAAAATGGCCACATAGCTCCAAGTCACTGGCAACTTCCTCACATGCCCCTAAATCATAAGTATCGTATACCAAGACAACAATAACAAGAGGTGCAATCTTAATTGCCTTGTCCCTTAAAGTGTATATAAAAGAAAATTGATTTCCCACATTTGATAATGTTTTTCAGATTCCTAGCTTTGTTCCAGTGGTATAGCATATGGATAGCATTTTGACAGGATTAGCATTCTAAGTAGTTTTTAATTGGATATTAGTTAGGGTGTGTCGCGTAATAGCCTTGACAAGCTCATTGTCATAGTTCTGATTGATGGACACAATGCTTATAAGAATACAAATTTGTCTTTCAGAAACAATACTGATTTTAATAATGGATTAAAGATAGAGATTCAAAGGATAGTTATGAGTATTAAGAAATTTATTTTGGGTGTCCAGAAAGGAAAGGACAATTACAATTTACTAAATGTCAACAAGGAAGCTGTTAAATATTCAGTAGTAGTACACAATATTGCAAACTGATATTGTCTACTTTCCTAATTCACTGATAATTTGAAAGGTGAGACCTCTGAGAGGATTATGTAGTGACGATACCTGATACTTTCCTTCCCTTCTCAGGTTCCTAATGGAAATTGCCTATTTCTTAGATCTATAAGCTTAGCCATGTCATGGGACTCTGACCAGAGGCAATGACCACTAGCTAACCCATTCGTACATGTAGTGTCCAAAAGTGCCCATACTATTTTGGTTATATATACATGTATTTGTGACAAGAGAGATTTTCAAAAATATTCAAAAGAAATTTTTTAATCAGAATCCAACCCAAACCCCTTCTTTTCATGAGTACCATATTAATTTATTCTTGATTCAATAGCTATTTCTAAAAGTAACATTGGTCCAGACAACCCTTGTCAAAACAATCTCCAAGCATGATTGGAAAACAATATAAATGCACACCTGAGTTGAGTTAAATCTTTATCATAAGGCATAGATTGGGCTAGGATTTTACTAGAACTTGTAATTACAAACTGACTAAATGAGGTATTTTAATTTACTTTGATTTGAAATGTACAGTGCATAATGTGATTGAAGTAGCCTCTACATATACTAGTTAGAAAGTTGGTCTTAATAAACCTAAGCTTTTGAAACTTGGATACTAAAATAGACCTGATATACACTTTGATGGGAAACCTCCATTATACATTTGACATTGACATATTTGAAATTTTTTGACCAACCTGCTGACTAAGACCCTTGTCTCAGATAACTATTTTTATCCATTAGTAGGTTCTACATGCTTTCCTGAAAGCCTAATACCTATGCTTACACACAATAGTGACGGGCATTTCTTGCTCTCAGAAGTGCCCGTCTTGGCAGACAGAGAGAGGACCATCAATTATGGGATAATTAGTGGCGGAGAGGACATGTGACAGCCTGCCGTTTGTTTTCATTGCACATGCTCAAGTTTGACTCGAAATTTACGAGATTCCATTGTGCGAGTCCCCTGTCCACACCATATTAGGGGAATACTAATTAAGAGAGAAGAATGTAATTACTATGGGTAATTAATCAGACCCCCAGATATTGTGCTGGGGATTATCTGCTTGACTTTGAAGTCGGCCGATGATAGTATTAGGCTCACAAGACTTGGCATATTCATAATCCCATTTAAGATGACGTGCTCTGATGTTGGCCCAGTAACCCATTCTTCAATAAACCTGGGTGGGTTGATCTGGAGCCTAGAATTTAGGCTGTTATATATATATATATATATATATATATATATATATATATATATATATATATATATATATATATATATATATATATATATATATATATATATATATATATATATATATACATATATATAATTATATATATATATATGTTAGAGCTGCACTCACCACTCACGAACCCGAGTGGCTCGAGCCCTGGGGCAAACTCGCCGAGCTCGAGCTGAAATGTTCGAATCGTGAGCTTGTCCATGTTAGGAACACAAACGTAACACAGAGCACCTAACACACATTATTTACATACATAACTGCTTATCGCTGTCATGGCTTCTGTACAATCTCTAATGTATACATTCAAGCGGTGTTGAGTGTTGTACTGACCTTTGTACCTCGCCAGCACGTTTTAAAATTAAATAAACATGGCAATATTAAAAAATCTCTGCCAAATAATATTTATTTCTTGATAGCTGGGCTGGAAAATAAGCATTTCTTTGGAAAATTAGAACGTCCGTGAGCTCATGAGCTCACGAGTCAAACGGGTGGCGAGCTCATGAGTTGATCTCCCTCCGTGAGTGCAGCTCTAATATATATATATATATATATATATATATATATACCTGTTCATATCATGAGGCTAATCACTCCACTGACAATCGCTGTTACAATGCAAATTGATGTTAGTGACTGGGAAGTATCAGGAGATATAATGGAGGGCATAGTTTTAGGCTTACATGTCTCGGCCTACTCATAATTCTTTATAAGCTGAGCCCTCTTGTTGGTCTAGTGACCCATACTTCAATGAACCCAGGTAGGGTGATCTGTAGCCCAGAGTTTAAGCTGTTTAATTCACCATATATGTCCACTAAAACTGGGATGTACCTGGTACATTTTCATACAGGTCTCTAGTGGCTCTTAACAGGGATGTACCTGGAAGGCGACGAGGTGGATGGTATATCATAAGGCTCACACATTATGACAAATTCATGATCCTATATAAGATGTAAGGTGTTGGACTAGTCACCCAATCTCCAATTAAACTTATATGTATTCTGTATCTATGTCTTTAACATAGATTGAAGACAGTACTCATTATCTTGAATAGGATTGTAACTGACAATAAATATATAATGATAACTTGTATATAGGTTAAGTGGATGTAATGGGACAGGCATTTTATGCAAGAATGTAAAACAACATAGTAATAGTACTATAATATTATCCATCCCTTATTTCCTGTGTGTTTATGCATGCCTGAACTGGGGCAAGTATGAAAGATTTATACATGGTAATTTAAACAAGGTACTTAGTACTTCATCCAATAGGAGGCTTATATATAATCCAATTAATCGTAAGCTTGCTCTTTTGAAGGGATCCCTTTGATAAAAATCTTCTTTAATAGTTGGCTGCTTGAAATTTTCCAAAGTTAAGCAGCTGTACCGTGAGGTATTTAGATAAAGTCACAATGATGAAGATGGCCTTGTAGTTGTAATGGAAGAGTAGTTGCCTTATTAGACATGATGAAGATTATCAGTCTTGATCTGATTAGTCGCAGTACGCCCCCAAGCAGAATTTATCCAGTTGGGATATTAGTTTAGCTATGGTAGACATTAACTAAACACTGCGAATGCCTGGAGCGGGTTTGAACCCCACAATCTCTGTGCGGGCAGGGTGACCTCTCCTGGAAGTGTTTGACCTTGAGGTCAAGGTCAGCGTTAGAGACAGATTTTTTGTTTTTATATGCGATCAGCAAACATCTATTTCCTCGTGCAGTGTAGTTGAGCGAAATTGATTACCCAGCTCTTAATGGACAGTTGCTGTAATGGCCGGGATGATAAAATGACTATCTGTTCATATAAATGAGATTAAACAGCTGGAAACGGAGAGAAAGTTCTCATGGGAAGGGGGTTACACTATTATAATATTGAGAGCTTAACCCATGCATCACTGCAGTGACAAAAATGTCTTTTCTGCTTTTGTAATATCTTTTTGGCCAGAGAATTTTTAGAAAATGTCAGGGGTAATGTTGCTCAGAGCCCAATCCATTATTCCCATTGAAATGTTAATGTGTGCTTATTCCTATGGTTGTTTTAAATACCATTGATCTGGTAACACTTGTCAAAGTTAACCCACTCATCCCGGCAATGCCCCTCATCCCCCCCCCCCCCCCCCCCCAAAAAAAAAAAATCTGACCTTTTTGGTAATATCTATTGAAAATTTCTATTTAGAGAAATCAAAGGGGGGAGGTGATTATAACCTAACTTTGAGCTCTGTTTTAAACACTTTTTGAATACATGCTTCCTTCTTCAGTGATTTTAGGGCTACTTCAGTTATTAATCATCTCAACAGTTCAAAATGACATTAAGTCACAGATACCCCCAAAAAACTATATATATATACATCTCCATAGATCACCCTCAGGGCTCGACATTAAGAAAGAACTTCACAAGCCCAGCAGGGCTAGTCACCGAAACTTTTACTAGCCCTGAAATATTTTTGCTAGCCCTGATATTAATGACAACTCTTTTCAAATAGTGACCTCTGTTGATATCATAGCCTCTGTTGATAACATGAAAAGAATACAGTGTATTGTGGAAAATTGAGTTAAATTATCATCCAGGTATGCACAGCCAAAGGTGGGCTTCATAATCTTTTAAGTGCTAGTATTTGAATTCTATCTAGCCGCTCAGGGCTACTCACAGGTAGAATTTACTAGCCCTGACTTTCAATAACTAGCCCGGGGCTACAGGGCTAGCCTTAACGTCGAGCCCTGACCCTAGAATTGATGTTGAAGAAGGCGGGATGTAATGAAGGTATGC
Source organism: Maea johnstoni (assembly GCA_963942565.1). Taxonomy (NCBI): domain Eukaryota; kingdom Metazoa; phylum Annelida; class Polychaeta; order Spionida; family Magelonidae; genus Maea; species Maea johnstoni. Next base: position 3,322,699 of record OZ012689.1, on the reverse strand, counting down.
ACACTGAGTTAGTAGATACCTGGGCTGGCACACATCAAAGGCCTTGCAGCCCCCTGTTTCTCAGTTAGCTGTTGTTGTGGTAGTGTTGAGTACAGGAGCAGGTGCTGAGATGCCTGTCGCTGTTGCTGGCTGTACATAAGGTAAGGGATGCAGGAAGGCAATTTGTTTGTGTCCTCAGATGCCCTCGGCTGCTCAGGTGATGCCTGGGAAGATGCTCCTTTATTAGGGATATGCACCGGTACTCAATACAATACCAAACACTGGTAATTAATTGAATGGGGGAAATTATCGCATTGAAAAAGTATCATATAGTATCGTTTTCAGATTTGAAATATATGTAAACTTGACTTAATTGCTACCTGGACATCTCTGCGCGAAATAAGATTGCTATATATTATCAATATTCCCAAAGCTAACAGTGCTGAATTTAATTAAATTTGGTCTCTGAGAGGCAGGCAGTAGGGTTAGAAATATTGTTCAGGTATTGTATTTTTAAGGAAATATTGGATGCCAGCATCATTACTCAGTTATGCTACATTCCCTGCAGTGCATTCATCCTGCTGCTGATCCTGCCGCCCTCCTATCACATGATCATGCTGTTGATTTAGTAACTACGCTCAACTTGTAAGCAAATCTAAACTACTATTTGACTTTGCATCATCAATCAGTTGCCCGGCTTAAATGTACATAATTTCTGGTAATGCTTACTCTGTGTAACTATGTATTGCTGCTGGGACCTGCAATGTACTGTAATTGCTGATAGGGCATAGCATACTGTATAATGTCCATATATTGCTATGATATTTGTAAGCTATTCTTTAGAAAAAAGCAATTTGAGAAGTTGTAAGAAGAAAACTCTATACTCAAGTAAACAGCAGTTGTGCAAATATTTCCATTTCTCATTTGTAAGAGCGCTTCACGGTTTGTCAGGAGGTGGGTATGTATTAGCTAAGCCTAACCACTACTAGCTGTACAGTGATTTATAAGTTATTGCTCACACCTTTATAGAGTACAGAGGTATGAACACTGACTTGCATCATAAAGGCATGGCATGGCATGGCCAGCAACTGGTCAGTTAGTTTGTGCTAGTGCCGCAGTAAGGGGAGGAATATACATATAGCCACTCTACCATACTGCAGTGTCATCTATCCACAAAAGATGTCCATTATGAACCTGGCCCTGGATGCACGCTAGTTAGTGCTATCTGGTAGCAATAAATGTGTTGAGTTTTTGATGGCTGTAATAGTAGTGTGTTGATATGATATTGAGAGGCCTGGCTGCGGCTGTGTGCAGTGCCGTGCTCCATGATGCCCTGCTCTGATTACAAGAGCTCTCTGCACTCCTGTGATAGCAGGGCTTGTAGGAAATGGAGCCTTCCGTCTAGCCGCGCATTAATTGCAGCCGCAGATAACATATCTCCACCATAAGTCACTGCTTGAAAGGGATGATTTCCAGCTCTTCTAAGGGGAGCACCGGTTGTGCAGCTCGCTGACGATGGTTGAAAGGCTGTTAGCGGAGAGATAGCCCGGACAATAGTTTGACCCTCTCACGCTCACGATGTTCAATAGCCAGCTTCTCAGGCTGAGTTAGATAGGTATAATGCCAATAATTAATTAGGTGGTAAGATAAAAAAATCAGGTTTTATGGTTGAGAAATTCTCAAGTAGGTTCCTTTCAAACTGAGTTAGATAGGCATGATGCTGCCACTGAACTAGGTGGTAAGTAGGTTTAATGCCTCTATCAAACTAAAGATGGCAGCACTCATACCAGCGTTTGTGCTTGAGAACTACCATTACTCTATTAGCTCCCCCTTGGGGATTAAAACAGAACTAAACCATTGGGCTGAAGTCAATAGTCAGGGGAGATCATTGAGACTCAGGAAATAGCCATTTAGCATAAACTTGTAGGAAGTCTATGGGGTCAAGAAATGTTTGAATGAAACATACAGTTTGTTCCCTAATATGAAAAATAATCTTCCCTCAAATATCTCATGCAGTAGCAGATTTATTGTTCTGATATTCTGAAAGTCGCCCAGCCGGCGTGTTGCTCTCTGCATCAATAGGTTCAGGCGCGGACTCAATGCGGCCGTTAGCATAGAGATAGGCCGGCCAATGATTTAGGGCGGGACGTGATATGAGCTCTATCTCAATGGGGCTCGCTTGACTACCTGTCTTCAGTCTGGGATCACAGCTTGCCTATAGAGAGTGCCTCTGGGAGGGGGGGGGGCTCATTGTGAGGACATGGCAGCAGGGCCAGATAGATAGAGCAGTGATATATGTCTGTGTTTGTCTTGCCTATTGATCCCTACTGCCATTGACCGACCCTGAAAAGTGCAATAAATTCATCTCATAAAAGTGTCGCACACTAGGCAGGGGTAGAATAGGCTATCGTGAGGGATACTTTCTCTTCTTGTATAGCTGGAGGTAGGATTAGGGAGATATCTATAGCAAAAAGATAATGTTGTTCAAACTGTTCTCGTGATATAATACATACTGTAGCCTTTTATGATAACTTTACACCCTTGATATTTCAATTGATGCACCGGATGGGAGGGGGTGGGGTGCTTAGTTTTACATTTTATACCACTTAATTCTATTGCTTTCCTCATCATTGCACAATGATTATGATCATAAGCATATCTTATTTTTCATTACATTTAGATTTATTTATCATAACTCGCTATAGTGTTTATGTGGAGAGGGAAAAGTTTAACAAAAAATAGCTTTCAAGCACATAAATTCCTAACCAATAATAACCTGAGAGGGCAGTAGTCTATAATGCAATGTTCCAATGTTTCTCATAAGATATTGGCCATTTAAAGTACTCATGTAGGTCATGTAGGTCCCCTTGCCAGTTTAGACCTACCCATCAATGTTAGCTGTGAAGAGTAGACTGAAGAGTAGTGAGATATTATTCCTAGTGCTGTGATATATGGTTTGGCCTTGGGAATGTGGATATGAGATGCACCAGCTGGAGAGGGAGTAGGAATGGACCTATGTCTGCAGATCTCACTACTAGCTGGACATGGGAACGCGCTATACATCCAGCATGGTTCTTATCTACAGAGCTCATGTACAACAGTCAACACAGTTGTACATGGAGACTGATTCAAACACTCTCACACAGACCTCAAGACACATGGGGCAAGTAATTCCATAGATCTTAGTATCAAAGGTCCAGATGACTACACCATAGACTAGCATCTAGACTCTCCTAAAGGCAGCTTGGATCTGTCTATTCACAGTGATGTTCCCTGTAATGTTAAAGGCTAGATTGGTGTAGTTAGTTCTGTAAGTGCCGAGATCTGTGAAAGCTGTGTTAGTGTTAGGAAAAGGAAAGTATAAATAACAACCAGAGTAGCAGCATATATATCAATCCCACTCAATCGGTGGGCAAATGATTCAGTATTCTTAACATGCAAAGGATGTCAAACCTAACTCAACTGACATCAATCTCATCTTCAACAAAAGAGAAAAATCAACAAAATATTGTAGAGAATTTGTTCAGTCGAGGATGACAAGTTACTCTCCTATTGTACCGTGTTCGTCTGAATAAGCACATAGACCCCTATTTACCACCCCCCCCCCCCCCCTGTCAGAGTCACTCATTTAGAAACTATATATGTCAGAGGAGTAAGATGAGGAGGATACTGAGATTGAGTAGAATTACCCAATTATCCCCATAGCAACCCCTGAAAGGCCAACCTTTAAAAGTACTTCAGCATCCAGACAGGACTTTTTAAAGGGAACTTTAATTGTTCCCCTCCAAGAGATTTGTCTGTATGACATGATACCCTTTTCAAATATATGTAACTTCCAAAGCATTTGATGGAGCATTGTAAGTAGGTTATAGATTTCCACTTTTCTTTTAACCATTAGGTAAATGGTTCTTGTAGCAGACAGTTGTCAGACCTGTTCTAGTCGACGGTGGGAATGAATAGGTTAACACGGTAAAGAGAATAGGGTGTCTGTGCATACCAGTGTGGATACTGATATTGGTTCCATATATCAACCAGATCGAGATATAAATGATAAGAAAGTTTAATACAAGTAGATATATGAGCAATGACACAAGTAGTGACAAGCTGAAAATGTTACATGTTAACATATTCAGGCCCGTAGCGGAAAAAAAATCCAAAAATATATATATTTTGAGAACCCATTTGTGCAACGCGAGTAGGGTTGTTATTGAAATATTGTGGCAGAAAGATACGGGTATTACTGAAATGCAGAGGCAGAAAATGGCAGAAATGGTACAATGAAATGGTACTGTGATTATTTTATTGTGATTGAATTTTAAGATATTGGTATTTCATCCTTGTACCCACAGGTATAGAACGGCTACTTACATTCTTGCCACCTGGAAAACTCGCAGAGGAGTGGATCAAGAACCAGTCTATCGATTATAGCGCATGAAAAAAAGGCAGCACTCGCCAAGGAATTATTCCGTGTTACTCAAACCCAGAAACTGACAAGCATCATCGCCACTTCCAACTGTGCTGTATGTTAAACCAACACAAGGCCTGGTGACACTTGTTCCTCATACCCAGGAAACATAAACCAAACAACCATATACCACGCTGCTCGGTCCTAGGCTAGCGCAGAACCATAGAGCACGCTCAGTCCTAGACTAGCACACAACCATAGACCACGCTGCTCGGTCCTAGCATTGCACACCCAAAGATTTATCATCGGATGTTATAGTGCTTGTGGATGAGGAAGCATATTGTGGTATTGTACACTGTTGATGGTGCTTGACAGTGATCATGGCCCTGGATGGGTAGATGGACCGCATATGTGTTACAGAGGAGACGGTGATCATACCCTGGGGATAGATCATCCACCCTGCCGAGAAGGGTATCATCACATGTAAGGTGGGATCACTGTCGGTATCGGTATAGGCACCAATACCCTGAGGGACTCTTGGGAGGGGTGCTTATTATACAGCATATCACCGCAACCACCCATACCCACATACCCATACCAACACCAGCAGGGTGGCAGAGACACCCCAACACAACACCCGGACTCAACGAGCTGCAGCTTGCAAGCTGAGTGCTTCCAGATTTGTGAATGAGGACAGGAGACCTGCCGCGAAACATAGAAACACAGAAACGCGGCCGTTGATGACTGCGGGCGAGACACAGCCGCTCTGCAGTTGTCGTTACTGCACAGAATCGCCCCACGAGAAATACTGACCACATGGAGTATACCCACAAATAGCCCAGCAATCCAAACATCGGCGTCTTGCCAATCGAGGCGCTACCGCCTGCACAGTTGACACTACAACAAGGTTATAATATGAAGAAGCTGAAAGGGCGCTCCTAGATGATTGATATTCCTCAATGCTCCTAGCCGGGACTTTTACAGACTTTGACAATTCCCTGTGTGATTGTACAGCGTCGATGACTTGATGTCACAGCGCAGAGAAAGACAAGATAGGATCATTGCTATGAGGGATGATAGACCTGGGAGGACGTAGTGGACTGACAGCGGCAGCAGGGGCTACTCTTGAGTTTTCTGGCTTGTCGTATAAACACTGAGAGGAGATCTGCTTCAGAGAGAGAACATGAGCCACTGGCATCTACTGTAGGAGAAATATCCACCAGTAGATCACAGCCCTTGTAGCAGAGAGTAGCGCAACATCTAGACGGTAACTTTTCGGATTGTTGAAGCATTATCACATCAAATTAATACTTAAAAGGCACAGGAGTGCGCCCTACCTGATATATCAGTCTTTAAGAAGAAAACATTTTGGATTGTTGCAGTTAATTCTCACAAAAGTACTGGAGTGGGTTCTACTTTATATACCACTTACTGAACTGGAAACATTGGAATACTGCAGTTTTCACTTAAAGCAGTTCTTAAATGCATGTATTGATGGCGAGGTAAATATATGTTTATGTATTTTTCATAGTTTGGTAAAACTTCTCAATAACTATTTCATGAAATTGAAAGACTTTCTGACATTCTATTGATAAATGGTAAAATGTAATATTTATCATATTTGTGTCATAGAATTCTAAATTCCCTGGTGGCATACCAAGTCTTGGTAGCCAATTTTTACCACATGGTTGAATCCCTATTGTATTGGTATCACTTTTCTAGTAGCAATTAATGGGAAGCCTATATCAGTAAGCATTTCGGCATAGAAGGGACCCATTTGCTGGTAGCCTAGGGGGCAACCACTGATCTAACCCAATACACTATATTGATTGAACTGCATGAGTGGTCCTATTAACCCCTCATGATTAATCACCGTCAATGGACAGGAGTTGATTACTCGCTTATATATCCTGTGCCACGGCGACCACAGAGATATATATTAATAATTGCATGCATCTAAATATTTATTTGCTATGAATGAATTCTCTTCCTGAGAGGAAATATAATAATAATCACACGCATCTGAATATTTATTTGCTATGAATGAATTCTCTTCCTGATATTGAATTAATTCCATTGTGCTAATTACCCGATGGGCTTTTATTCCAACCCAGGAACTCTGAAATGAACACATTCCACTAAGCTAATGGGACATCGCTTTCCTATTGTGAAAACGTTATCGCAGGATCACCAGGAAATAGTATTTCGGAAGCAAACACATTATCTGCCAGCATTCCAACAAGGCAGAGTTCTCTCCCTTGCACATGTACAGCATGAATACTTAGCTATTCACTCATTCAGTGATCACCAAAAGGAAATACCCTTATGCGGGGGAAATTCCTTGCATACAGCACAATCTGAATATTTAACCACTCCAGGAGAAGCGACACAGCACGGACACATTGCTATTCACTCATTAAGTCCTATCCCAATTACCAAAAGGCAAGGCAAGAGTTCCGTGCGGGGAAATTCCTGGCCTAGAGCACTCGCGGAATAATTAAGCACTCTGGGAGAAGAGGGAGTAGGAGTGAGCAAGGTTTCCCTGCAGGAGGACGATGAAGTGTGAGTTATGTCTATGCCTCCGAGTCGTTGAGTCGAGTCGGCATATTGATGAGCTGACTCTCGGCTGTTAATCTTGAGAGAGGTCCAGGACAATCGCAGAATTATTCTCTGTATTACTGTATAAGCTGTATTAGAGATCAAAGAAGCTTCAGGCCCTCCCGATGCCTCCTAACTGACACTTGTTGATGGAATGAATCACCTCTCAGCTCTCTCAGCTCGCATGCCTTTGGTGTAGTAGAGGCAGCCCACACAGTGCCACCACTACTACTACTACTTGTGAGTAACCACCACGGCCACTCACTCACACCGCTCGCTCCGCAGGCAGGCAGCTAGCCAGTGATTAAACCTACTCAACAGTTGATATATACCACCACCACCATCTCTACTCTACACAGCCTGGCTAAGGCACCAACGATCAACGTTCCTCAGACTCACGCTCTTGACCTCAGGCTCGGCACTATAATTCCAGCATTGTTGGGTCAATAAACAGGGTCCAGATATTAAGAAGAAACAGTTGATATATACCACTACCCTGGCCCACCACCTCTACTCTACACAGCTTGGCTGAGGCACCGATGATCAACGTTCCTAAGACTCACACTCTCAACGACCTCGGGCTCTGCACTTTTCAATTCCTGCATTGTTGGGTCAATATTGAACAGGGTCTGGGCAGTAAAGACAGAGGAAGCGTTGATACTCAACAGTTGAGATATACCACCTCTACATTACAGGGTCTAGCTAAGTCACTGCCGCTCGACTTTCCTGGGCCTCACCGCGAGGACCGCTTGGCAATCTCAATTCTGGCATTGTTGGGTCAATATTGCAGAGGGTCCATACAGTAAAGAGGAGTGGGTCAATATACGTCCATCCCACCGGGAGCCGGCGTGGAATAGTAGTAGCAGCAGCAGCCGCAGCAGGAGGGTAGCTCCATACCGATACACTACTACAGTAGAAGCACTGCAGGGAGTCTGATCAGTTCAGTAAAGGCATTGGCAGCACTGCAAGCAGGTTGGCTTAACGGTAATTTGTTAGGATGTCAATCTCACTACTCCTCGGACTTTGGCCATCAGCAGCAGTGGTCATCCCAAAGGAATGCTAACACAGTGGAATATATATTTATCTATCTATTAAGGCAGTGGTCAGTCGACTATGACCATTAATCAACCGGTCAGTGAGCTTGGACTTCAGTATAGAACAAAGTGGATTACTACAATCTCAAGCTTGTGTGCCAACACAGACTATGTAACGCTATTGTTATCAAAGGACAGGTAACATATGTGCACATTGGTGAACTATATTGAAGGATAAAGAATACTAATTTCACAAGGTAACATTATTGTTATCAGAAGATGAGTGAATATTTATGTGCATTAAGTGGTGAACCACATTGAAGGAGATAGAATATTAATTTCACAAGGAAACATTGTTATCAGCGGACTAGTGACCCTTATATTTCCTGCTGGTGTACTACATGGAACGAGGAAGCATCTGGATTTCATGCTGACGCGATGATGATATCCTTGTTGGGTGCTAACCAGGATCCAGGCTCAGATTTCACCACATCAGGAGTATCCTGGGGTGCGACAATTATCAACACGACAAATCTATGCAGAATTACTACGACTTGTGAAATAGTCAAATCGGTGCTCTTTTTTCTCTGCAGATTGTAGTACTGTAAGGGATACAACATTTTTATTACTTCAACGCATTCCATGAAAAACTGTGACCTCTCAAAGAATATTTTTGTGATAATACAAGAAGCAGCATTAGCCATTGATGATCACTACTCTGAGGGATATTTACACTAGCACAGTAAGAGGAATCTGTCTCGTTACACACGATACCTCTCATCAAGTAGGATTTATAGGATAAACTCACGATGGCGTCTCAGACGTACACGCTCGTGAGCAGTATTTCTCACCAGACGTTGCCGAGTCAGGCGAGCGGGCCCGTTCCCGTGGAGGGGGGCCGAGTTCTCAGGATGACCAGGGATATCATGAGGAAGCTTTCCATCAGGTATCGGCGCAAGACAGGCAGGAAGGGAGACCGCGGACGACCACGTAAGTACATAGCACATGTGAATCAGGAAACTTTTTTTTTATATAACTTTATTGTTCCAGGTTATCCTACCAAATCATACAGTGTTACAAATATTTTACCATATATTCATATATTCCTGAAACAGGAAATTTGGGTACACCCTGAATCTACTGGTGCAAGTTGTATTTTGAACTGGACATGTTATTGGATGCACCTTTTATGTATTCGTAAGACTGGTAGTAAGTGAGATCAGGGCAGACCATTTGAGTACATGTTATATTTTGAACTGATAGATATTATGATTGGGATTGTGTTAGGTACACCATGTTCATGTAAGACTGGTAGAAATGGAAACCAGGGTACACCACATAAGAACATGTCATATTTCAATTTGGAGGAAGTTTTGATTCAGGGTATGATTGAATTGGTACACATTTGATTGAGCTGTGGTATTGGTATTAATAGTAATAATTGCAGATAGTTTCTCGTGGAAATGTTTGGATCTGTTCTAGGTCATGCCTCAGTTTTTGCAGCACTTGCTGGATATCAGTGCTACACATGTTTTTCAGCACAGTTGGCATATAAAACCATCTGTTTATAGCAAATTGATGAGGGAATGTTTCAACTTGCCCTCATCAAGCATGAATCACAGCCAAATCTCCCCATCATTCATTCTCTCATACCCAAGAATCACCTTATAAAACAGCCAGACTCTCTTAGTCATGTCCTTAAGATCAAAGCATCAACATTTCTCATGCAAATGATTGTAAAATTTTCTTTTCTCTTAAAATTGTCAGGTAGTTTTCGTTGCCGTTACGTAGGAACAAATGGGTTAAACCTTTGTACGAGAACAAGTCATTCTGTAGCCCTCCTTCACAGCAGGGACCTATACATCTCTGTTAACAGGCAATCCATGCAGTGGCCAAAACAGGCATTTATATTGGGTTATATCTTTCTATTATAAGGTTATATTTGAAGGGGAAAACCATATTAGAATTGACAACTTCTTCAAGCATATTGCTAATTTCTGCTTTAGTTCCAAGTTATGTTTCCAAGTACGATAACATCCTGGATGACTGAGTATGATTGGATTAAGGCCTACCGTTTCAGGTCAAATGGCTCAGGTATAACGCTATTAGCAGACATGAGGCTGTTGCTCACCTGCACTCCTACTAGCATTACTGCCGAGGCTGCGGCTACTGTTGCTGACAGGAGATTGAGCTTGATAAATAGCTGGAAACTTACACTTGCCGATAGTCTGTGTTTAATGACTAATTTAACAATGTACCTTCAGTCTCAAGGATCTACAGTGAGTTAACTTCAGCATGGGTTTAGTGTGGTGTTAACCCTCATGGGGGAGCCACAAAGAGTTGCAACAGATGAGTTATTAAATGTAACCCTGTGGTTGACTGTGGCGCCATCTATAGTTTTGAAGTGATATTATACCTACTCTCCATTGAACTAGTTTAGAGGTTGCAATATACCTCTCTACCTTGGCCTGAGAACCAGACTTAAAGCTAAGCCCACCAACTTTTCAATGGAATGTTTCTTTTGAGATGCCATGGATTTCAAAATATTTGCTTTCTCGTTAGAGCATTGTGAACGGCTGTATAAATGGCTTCATTTACCTCCCAGTTTCCATCCTGTGCTGTTTCTCGAATAGAACAACAAAGATAAAAAACATGACCCCCCCCCCCCCCCCTTTCCTTTCTATCCTGGCCAGGAACCCATTCATGCTCTACACAAAACCACCATGGTCTGGTAACTATGTTATTATCGTAGAAATGTAGCTAATATTTCATAGATATTTGCAGGAAAGATTTCTCTTATCAGAGGAAAAACAATTTTATTCAATTTTAGTCAGCTACTATCTGACCTTGAATGATTTACTGCTCAAGGTCACTAGGATTGAATGAGGCAGGGCCAGACAGGTGCACAAGATACTCTCACTCTATTTTGACTCCCTCAGACACTAACAACCTAATATTTCTTGAATTCAATTGTATGTTATTTGAATTCCCCTTGAAATTTATTTTCTGATTCTATGACACATGAAAATAGCTTTGGAATAAAACATGAATTTATTAGGTAGTTGATGTCCTGTAGTTTGTGAGGTTCTTATAAACTCATCTACGTTTATAGACCTAAAAGATATTCTCACAAAGCACATCTCAAATGTATCTTTGAATACCCGGCAGTCTTTGGATAATGCTGGGAAAATACCAGTTTTTCCAGGGATTATCATCAGAGGTAATGTACCTCTCTGGACTATCAGCGATCTTGGTAAGGGTAGTAAGGTCTTTTAGGGTCATTACAGGCTTAGATCTGTCAATAATGTTGTTGTCCAGAAATTGATTCTAGTCATATTCTCATTGAAATTATTCTCTAGAACTTTTTTGCCTGTTATCTAAATTAGTTGTACCGACTGATTGGGAAATTGGAAGTTCACTATTGAATTCTGTCCACTTTCCCTATCTCTATCTCTCTCGGTACCCCCAGGGTCCTATCTTTGACTGAAGCAGCAAGTGGCTTACTGGGTCAGCAGTGCTTGCATTCCTCTCCCAGGGGGGTTCCATATCCATACCACAACTATGTCTTACCCAAACAACCCAAACTTTACATACCCTGTTACGTACCCAAGGGTTGCTTTGGTGTAGAATTGACCCACATTCTAAAGTCTAATCCAAACAAAATCACCCCCTTCCTGTTGTTTCTCCTCTCCTGTCTGGTCATGTCCAATGCTTGGGTAGTCATATGGAACTTGTAATGCCACGGAATTCTTGAAGTTCCTAAGGAAAATCCCAGGATTTCTAAGAAGTCTTTGATACATTTTTGGTTTAAAATGAAAAAATCTGATGGATGCTCATGCACCACAGAATTCTGAAGTTTTCATTTTCCAAATGAACTTGGTGTGAATTGATCTATATAAATATATTCCTAAACAAGCAAGGTCCCAAAGACCATGAATATTGTTAAACTATTGTTAAGGTACATTCTTCTTAATGTATCGAGCAAGAAGATTGAAAATAAGTTTACCATTCCTACTGGTCACCTATCTGTATATATATATATATATATATATATATATATATATGTGTATATATATATATATATATATATATATATATATATATATATATATGTATATATATATATATATATATATATATATATATATATATATATATATATATATATATATATATATGTGTGTATATATATATATATATATATATATATATATATATATATATATATATATATATATATATATATATATATATATATATATATATACATATATATATATATATATTTATATATATATATATATATATATATATATATATATATATATATATATATATAAATATATATAAATATATATATATATATATATATATATATATATATATATATATATATATATATATATATATATATATATATATATATATATATATATGTATATATATACATATGGCCAGACTTATGGGGTTTATTTTGGCTGTGCCAGTGGCCCACATTTAATCTTTCTGGCTCTTTTCATGGCCAGCCTGGAGGAACAGCTGCTGTTCCCATTACCTTCATTACACAGCCCATTGCAAGGCTTTACCACAACATTGTAATTCAATTATCTCACGTCCCATTTCCTAGCACACATTTAAGTTATTCTCAGGCATCAAGGATGAGAAAAAGAGGCTGCTTTCTCAACTCTACACACAAGCCTTCTCTTATATGGTAATCCTTTTCTGCTAAATTTAAAGATTTTCTTCAAAGTGGTTCTTCAAATGTTTCTTAGAATTCAATTCAATTTATAATTGTTTGAAGTATTTTTCCACATTTTTGTCACATATACATAAATGATCATAGAATAACAACAGTGTATTTCCCATCTTCGTATTATAGGGAAATTAAGAGTATTTGTTTTATTTCTACTAACAAAGAGCTGTACCTAAAATGATATTGAAATAGATCTTCCACATGCAATTCAATACCTAATTCTAATCGTGTACAGTACCTTCCTTCATACCAAATAATTGTGAGATTCCTTTAAATCCCTTCAGCTGTAGCTGAAATGATATTCCCGGTTGTCTTTGGGTTATTCTTGTGCCTTAGGATGAATGACATCCTCCCCCGAGTCTGGCTGATAAGAATAGCCTTGCAGGTTTTTGCCTGTGCTGTTTATGTAATGGCAAGTGTCCCAGAGACAAGGGCAGCTGTCACATAAGTTCCTCTTGGGCCCATTGATGTTTCTATAAAGCAGCCCCGCCACAGGGACCAGCTTCCTTGCGGTATATGTGGGCTGGAAAAAAATATTCTGATGATTTAATGTGACAGGTTGATTTTCTTGCCAACTGCTGTAGCGGAGCTTGAAGTCAGTCTCTGGTGGTTGGGGGTTCATCGCAAGATCAATATCTATGGTTAGGGATGAGCTTTTGCTCTACCCTAAAGATAGTGCCGCTCTCAGTATAGATAAGATCGATTTATGTTAGGAAATTTACTCAGAAAGTGCCATCTGGATCTTATAATCATAGATAAATTCACAAAATATTTGAAGGTTAATTGTTGGATAGTATCTCTTTCAAATATTTTCTGTAAAAAAAACTAGTTAAAATAGAAAAAAACAAAGAAGGCGGGATGTTTTTGGACATTTCAGGCATGAATGAGTTAAAGCCACCCTTACAAGGCAAGGCAGGGACCTGAATAAATATTTCTTATTCACAACATATCTCAAGATCAATGTCTGTGGCTTTGCTTGATTTTGTTTCTTCCTTGGAAGTAGGTCTGCTCTTGTCATGGGCAAGATAGATACCCTAACAAGTCTTGGCAGGGTTGTGAACCAACAATTGTCTTAGTTATAACTTCTCTTAAGATTAATACCTTAGGTTATGGTCAATGCTGTGTGTGACCCATGTGGACAGCTTTTGTTGATTCTTTTTGATGGTATATTTTTCAAAATCAATTTTGGAAACTCCAGGTGATTTTCTCATCAGTTCATCTTCGGCAAAACTAGATTTTTTTGGCTGCCCATAAATCACCAGTGGTGCTTTATGGTTCCTCCTGGTGAGTGTGATTGCTGACCCCTGGCTGGCCGTGTGATTGTGCTGTAACAGGGAGTGATGTGATCTATATCTCCTCAGGTCAGCCGTGATATACGGCCTTTCTGATATGATACATAATAACTTCTACATACTGCAGCACTCACTCATCTTCTTGGGAACACACTGCCTTACATGCAACATAGTTATATCTGTTTGTCAAAAGCATCTTTAATAAAATATCAATAGAGGAAATGTTCATCATAACCAGCCAAAAAATTCTTAAAGACATGATATAAACGATGGAGACATTTTTGAAAGGTATTTGGAGGTTTATCATTTTCAAGAAGTGGAAACTCAATCTCCTGTCAAATTCTTCAATGAACAATTCATGCCGTCTGTAAAATCTGAAGATGAGTTGTTTATTATGTTGAGATGAACAGTTTTTCTTCATATTCATTCATTCAATCCATTACTTTTATTGGTAAGACATGACTTAAATAGTCTGGTCTCTGTAGAATATGAAGAAGAGTTCTTTATTGTGTTCAGATGAACAGTTTTTCTTCATATACATTCCTAGATGTGCTTTTATTGGTAAGACATTACTAAAATAGTCTGGTCTCTTTCGGCCGCTGCAGGGTTGAAAGGGTTAAACATAATCACCCACTGATAACTGGTGTTTAACTCACAACATATCTCCCTAATGAAACCCACACTACTAGCTCCATTATCAGCATTAACACATGTATGAAACTAGTCGTTTTTGTAACTATAAATGCACCCAGCTAACATTTTGTGATGACTGACATTATTTGTGTCAGTACAGATTCCTCTATTTTTGTGAGCTTGTTAATGAACAAGTGTTTTTTGTGTTCTAACCGCAGCATGCAGCAGAGCTGTTTTCTGGTAAATGGCATTCACTCAGTGACATACTGGCCTAATGAAATTGACACTATACCCCATTAGCCTTTTCATTACTGTAGATGCCTGAATATTTATACAAACCAGTGAAAGCATCTTTTGGGAAAATTGTGTGGGAGGAATGCTAGTCATAACCCAAACAACAGTTCTTTTTCAAATATTATACTGATTGATGCTTGATTCTATGTTATTTTCAAAATAATCATAGCTCTCTGACAATAGTTTCTTAACAGAACTATTTTGACCCATTCATGGTTGTAGCACCCACAAAGGTAATGTCTATTTTGATTATATCTTTGCAACCAGAGGATATTTTTTGTAAATATTTGAAGAAATTTTCATTTATAAGAATTCTAACCCAATTCACAATGCTCCTTCAAATAGTTTGTGAATTCAAGCTTAAATCCAAAGTATTTTCAAATAATATTGAAGGTGCAGACGACAGTTGTCAAGGAGGTGTCTTGGCCTAAATTGGTTAACCCATTCACACTCAGAGTTCCCCAGGAAAGTATTGTCTGCTGTTTTCATACTTTTGAAAATAACTTGGAAATAAAGCAAAATCTCACAAAATATTTGAAGGAAAGTTGTTGGTAATATTCTGATAAATATTTCTCCTTCAAATATTTTTGATAAAACGCTTTTGTGAGGAAAATATCAACAAAATAGTCTGGCCTGTTTTGGCCGCCCTGAGTGTCAATGGGTTAATACTGTCAGTGTGTCCCTGTGAGCTGATAAGTATAGGAATGTCATGCTTACTCTGGCCAGGGCCCAGCCAGCACACACACTCATCAGCTCCGGATTAATATTGCCAAACTAAACAGTGCCATGTCCCTGGTGCATTCCTGTAACATACTATACTCTGTCACATCCATCATAGTGACATGAGAACCAGACTTAAACCATTAATACTTAATGCCACCAAAAGCAGCCTGACAACTTTGTTGAAATCATCCTGGTAAAAGCATAGTTGGGGAAATATTTCAAAGAGAAATGTTTCTTAGGAGTCTATCAACAACCTTCCTTCTAATATTTTGTGGTATCATTTTCAATTCTTAAGTTATTATCAAAAGTATTATAGATCCAGACTACAATTCATAGTGGAACTCTTAAGCATTAATGGGTTAAACTAATCGTTGCCTTAAAGATCTTCTCTCTTGTACATATTCACTCAAAATATAAACCATTGTGCTTCATATAAGAGTTGTCATTTCAGATCATTCTGTTTTCTTGTTTTTCCATCATGTTATTTTGTTGAACACTTTATTTTGTTCAGTACTCCTCTTAAAAATCTCACTGCAAGATAAGGATACCCTTACATATTTAGGATTAAGGATATGAAACTACTTATCAAAAATCCATCTATGTTGGACGGTGACTTATCGTGTACATGTCGTCTGAAATTGGCTACTTTTCAACAGTAATACTTTTCAGAAAAACTAGCTGTTAACTTGTATCTACTTGTGACGTAAATGCCTTGTATATTCAAGTAATGCGATTGCTCTTATTGCTCTACTCTTGGAGATGAATAGGCAGCATTAAGGAGGAGAATCCATGACAATATGCCATCAACCCCATGATGAATTTGTTTGATTCATATCAATCAGAGGGATTTATAGTTGCTGGCTGAAGAATGGATAGTCTTTTATGTATAGGTGGTTGATGAATCTATCACTAAGAAATAGGTAAAGGTAGGTTAGATAGTCCCTCTGTTCATGTTCTCATCTTTAACACTTCCAATGATACTACTACTTATGTGTAAAGCACAAGGATGCAAAAATTTTGAAAATCATCTAAACCCTGTCATGTTGGTATTCATTGGATAGCTCTCATTGAGTAGTCTCAGATGAGTACCCTTATGCCAGGGTTTCAGCCATTTTTCAGGTTTGTTTGCATCTTTTTGTATTGGCCAAATTAGCCACCACCAGCATAAGAGTAACGATCTATAGGCAGCGTTATAGAGGAGAATCTGTGACACTACCCCCCCCCCCCCCCCCATCTTCCCTGTATAGGTGTGTGAGGCATCAATCAGATACAGTACTAAGTAGTGACACCTCTACATTACAGAGATGTAGAGGTGTCTGCTGAGTACTTGGTGGTGTTAGGTAGTCCCACTGTTAATGCTCTGCTCTTCGTGATCTATAGTCAGCATCGTATGGAGAATCAATGGCTTTTTTTCACCACTACACACATTACCCAGCTAGCCCTTTACCTCCCTTGCTGTACCATGTACAGGTGTGTGAAACAAACATCACAGGGATATAGAGGTACTGATGGTCCGGACTGGGTTACCTTCAGTAGTCTTGCTTTTGAATCTCATCTCGAAGATCACATGGCAAGATAATAAAGGAGAGGGGAGTGAATTAATGATAGTAGCCCCGTACTTCTCTGTGTAGGTGTGGGTGACACAAACATCCCAGAAATATAGAGGAATCGAATGTCTGAACTGGGTTACGGTCGGTAGTCTTACTTAAAAATCTCATTTTTGAGATCTATTGGCAACATTATAAAGGAGAGGGAGATAACTGATGAGAGTAGCCACCCTACTTCTCCATGTAGGTGTGTGACAAATACACCACTAAGAATAGGCCTGGGCAGTGTTAGGTAGTCCCACTGTTAATGCTCTGGTGTTGGAGATCTATAGTGGGCATCATAAGGAGAATCTATGGCTTTCTCTCACCACTACACCCATTACCCTGTATATCCTCCTGTAGTCACCATCCATCATGACTGCTGTGAGGTAACAACTGGCATCAGTGTGCACACATTCTCGCCTCGTAAAGTGAGACCCTGTCATTGTGCTCATCACCATCATCATATACCGCTCATATACCGCTCTCTCACCACGGGCAGCGGCGCTTCATGGTCAGCATCATCATCTTCAGTATTGCTGGGCTTATTGTCCTTGCTGGCTGCCGTCCATCACCAGTCACTATCATTGCCATTGTCATCATTATCATTATTACACAATCGTTGTCATCATCAACATCAACATCAGCATCAGCATCAGCAGCAGCGGCATGATTGTTTTTGCTTGTTTGTTTGGTCCCCAACCATCACTGCCATAATTGCCATCACCATTATCAACATCATCACTATCCACCTCCTCACCACCATCTCCACCATCTATATCATCATCTCCTGGGTGGGAGAAAGTTGCCAGTGACTTGAGGTTAGGCGGTGGTTTTCTCCAGGTACTTCGGTTTCCCCCACCACTTACAACTGGCTAGTCACCACTTAGCTGCAAAATGGCAGAAAAAGTGACGAAAATCTGAATTCCGACTCAGTACCATCATCATTATCATCATTATTATACCCATCCTGATTTTTATCATCTTCTTAGAATATTATTATCGCCATTGCCACCACCACCACCATAATGTTATCATCAGCATCCTCATCCAGAGCCCCATCCCCTTCTCCCACCACTGGTAGTGTTCTCATTAATCAGCTGCCGCCTCCACATGCCTATTATTATACCTTGTTATTGTTATCATATCCTGCCACCCGCCTCACATCTCATAACAACATGACCAAGGGTCTGCTTCTGCTGCTGCCACATGATAGCTCTTAGTCTTCAAAATAATTAAATCTTGATTTTTTCCTTTCTTTATCTTTAGCTTTATGATGAGGTGTCACTCTCTTGGTGTCATGATTTTAGGGCACTAATGGTGGTCATCCATGTCGGCATAAGCTACAAGTTATTGGCCACTTGGTGCGCAAGTGTAGAACTAAATTGGGATAGACTCAGTTGTACACGGAGAGAAAAAATCTTGTCAGGGTTTGGCTACTTTCTGCCAGTTCTATTACTACTGCTGCTGCTGCTACTACTGCTGCTGACACTGCTTTTGTTCTGCTGCTGAGGAGGTGTAGCAGTATCAGCTGTGATTTGTGTGTAGGTGTAGTTGGTTGTTTGGCACGGGACCAGTAGTGCAGTGATTCACGGCGGCTGTGAGTTACCTCTGCTCTAAAGGGGTGAATCGCCACATGACTCAGGCCTTCATGTTTACTACCAATAACAAACATCTTCTAATAGCACCTGACAGTACACAGGGCTAGCAGCAATCAATTCAACCTCTATATTAACCCATTCATGCATCCAGATCTTGATATTGGTCCTCTGTGCCTATAATACTTTTGAAAATAGCATATGAATTAAGGGTTATTTTTCTTAAAAATAATTGACGAAAAATAATTGAAAAAGAGTTGTTTGTAAGGTTTGGGAAACATTTAAACTTTATATATTCTCTGCAAATAACCTTTGTTAGAGAGATATCACCGAAGTAGGCAGGTGAATTTTGGTGCTACAGGCAGCAATATGTTAACCTATTCATGCCTGTATCAACTAAAACTGCCCGACTATTATGCTGATATCTCTCTAGCAAACGCAATATGTAGAAAATATTTGAAGGATAGTTCTTCATTATAACTCAATCTACTACCCTCCTTCATATAGCTTGCAAATTGCTGTTTCATTCCAAAGTTATTTTCAAAAGTATGGCAGGTCCAGACGACACTCGTCAAGTATATCTCCAGGCATGAATGGGTTAACCTTATATGTCAGTTTCATTGTTTATTTATATTACATTCTCTTTTCCTTAACTCATTTATGATTCGCGTTCCCACTAGGTAGGTAGGTTATTTGTCTGGAATAGTTAGGTAATATTTAAGTAATACATATAAAGTAAGAATTTTAAGAATATTTTAGTGGATATTGTTGAAAGTGACCGAAAGAAAATTTCAAAAACAAAAATGATTTCTTCACATGTTGTCAAAACAGTCCTCCCTCTGTGGCTGCTTCAGGAATGAACAGGTTAATGGGTTGAATAGGTTGATGAGTATATCTGAGTGTGACTCAATGATAAGTTCCAGGCATTAGCTATGAATAACACACACACTCTCCGTAATATCCCATTGAAAGCACACCTTCCTCTAGTCTACCATCCTGTATCTGGCCTTTTAAGTGGTGCTTACTACAGGGCATGAGCAAGAGCCCTTCCTCCATTATGCTTAACCCATGCATGCCTAGAGAAATCCTAGACAGGTGTTGTCTGCATCTATAACCCATTGATGCCTAGAGAAATCCTAGACAGGTGTGGTCTGCACCTATGATACTTTTGGAAGTAATTATGTATTGTAGAACTAAGTGGAAATGATGTTTGGCTTTTGATCAATATTCGCTTTTCCAATAACTTGAAATTTGTTGTCTATTTTTAGAGTTATCATCAAATAGCCAGGTGTATTTGGTTGCTATAGACATAAAAGGGTTAATGCACTAGTTGGGCCCTACTCCAATGTAAACCTTTAGCTAGGGCCAGCGTGAACAGGTGGATAGCGGTAGTGTAAATAAGATCTCAGAGAACTGATTAAAGGAAAGTGAGTCAGTTTGTTATGTAGTGTATGTATGCCTAACTCTGGTTATTGACACCTTAACTTCTCCTTGCCTTGGTTACATAATTCTTACACCTAAACTTAATTGTGAGACATATGTAGCACCTGATAGCACAAGTAATTTAGATTAGTGTCACTTTATCTTGTGTACATACATACATACATGTATACATGCATACACTAACACATATACATACATATATACATGCATACATACACACACATACATACATACATACATATATACATGCATACATACACACACATACATACATACATACATACATACATGCATACACTAACGCATATACATACATATATACATGCATACATACACACACATACATACATACATACATACATACATACATACATACATACATACATACATACATACATACTCATTCATATATAAGGCACACCTATTATGCTGAACCTTTTGAGCGATACATCATTCACGATAATATACATAAGCAGTGTTAGTTGTATACATAATATCACACTTGAACTTCCACTGACCCTCGTGGACCATTGATGTGTTGAGGTGTGGAGACAGTATGGCTAATATACCTCTCTAGTCCTCAAGCTCAAATAAGAAATCAATGTGGAAATAATAATATCATAATCAATAGGTCGTTCATACACAATGATCAGGGCATTTTACTTGATGAAACATTATAGTAATCATAAGGAATATCGTCTCCAGGTCTGCTAGTAACACTTTATTATAGTAATTTGCTGTGACAGTAAATGGATCATTGCATCCAGATCAATATAGTACTTGAAGTGAACCCATCTATGTGGAGCAGTCCCGTTGTCATTGCTCTCTGAGTACTGTGGTACCTCTATGGACAAAAATACAGATATAGGCATATTTTGTTGTACTGAATTTTACCTTGGAAAAGGAGCTAAACATATAACATATTCCATCTATCTATCTATATGTTATGGCACTTCCATCAATTCTGATGATTATCCATTGGCACTTGTGTTTGTACGTGAGGGGGGGGGGTGCAAGGGTTGTATCTTTTTGAGGTTGTGAGGTTTGAGACTGGTAGTGTTAGTATGTCCAATGGAGGGCCAACCATTTTGGGCTTGAGAGGCCTGACTTAAATGCTTACTTTTGTATTATGTTTTGAGTTATATTGGGCTCATATATATATATATATATATATATATATATATATATATATATATATATATATATATATATATATATATATATATATATATATATATATATATATATATATATATATATATTAATTATTAACTGAATGAGACATGTCTAAAGATTTTAGAGGTGCTAATCCCGTGTTCCAGGGATCAGACCAAGGTGGCTATAAACACTGAGTAACCGTCCAATATGAGTGAGTAAGGGTGTTGATTTCGTTTGGCTAATTAATTGATTGTAGATTCACGGTGAGTGGGCCATCGTTGGTATGCAGATTGCTCATGTGGATTTCTGTCTGCTGCTGAGTCTGCCAGCAGGAATGTACGACTGGAGGAATCTATCAAAACACAAACACAATCCCTCAGAGCAGTACCTCTTAACCCTTTCATGCCTCTAGTGCCCGAAACTATCCTGGCTATTTTGGTTATATTTTGGCCCACATCATTTTTGGGAAATATTTAACCTATTCATGCCTGGACTGAGTTCTACTTGACCAGTGTTGTCTGGACCTTTCCAAATTTTGAAAATAACTTAGGAATGAAGTGCAAATTTGGAAAATGTTTGAAGGACTATGGTAGATAGAGTTCTGATGGACAAATCTCCTTCAATTATTTTCTGAAAATTGCTTTTGTTATCTAGAGAGATATCATCAAAATTGTCAGGCGGTTTTGTGCGCTTCAATGGGCATGAATAGGTTAACTCCAAGGACGAGCAAAAAATAGCTATTCTCGCTGTCATTTTTAATACCAGTGTGTACGTAACCAATGTCATTATACTCACTTTGGCGCTTCAGTTGCCACCATTGTTGTAGAGATTATCCTTGCTGGATGGCTCAAAATGAGCTATGGGACAGGGGGTTTAAGAGAAGATACTTAATCTTATCTCTCATTTCCTCTAGAAATCCCTTTGATAGACACATTACTAGAATACATCTCTCATTCCACAGAATAACGCTGTTATATCTCTCTATGGAGCTGTAGTGATTACCCTAAGGGATAGCTTTGACAAGAATAAAACATGGCGATTAGATGTACTAACAACATGATTTAGGCTTTTATAGCTTAATGTCTTTTTATTGTAACAAAGGGTTGGGTCTTTTCCAGATCTGTCCTGAAAGCAGGACTTGAAATGCGGCTGATTCTGGAAAAAATATTGGTATTAAAGCAAAACAGTATATTGAATAAAAATGATTTGAAAAGTCAGTATTTAAGGATTCACAACATGAAAAATTCATTGATTGAGTGTTTATATGTGTTAGCATTTATTGTATGGGATGTTCTTGTAGACTGTATATATGTATATCATGGCAAACTCACCTCTTGGTTTTAATATCATCTAACATTTCAATTATGTCTTATTGCTTTTTAGTCAATTTCATTAAACAACAGACTTATGTTTGTCTATTTCTATTTTTCAGATTCCTTTGTAAATAGTCAAGAATGGACATTAGCAAGATCCGTTCCAGATATCAAATTGGTGAGTACAAATCTTTAGTCTGTGATACTTTGGGAGTAATTGATGCAGTATTTCTATGTCAAAGTTGAGTAAGGTCTAACTTCTAAATATTGGAATTTTCCAAAGTTATTTTCAACAGAGTCACAATAAGACATTCCAAAACAATTACCATTTTGCGGTATACGTGTACTACATGTAAGTATTTTGCGAAGGTTTCTTTTTAGCAACATGTGTTGTTGTTTTGTGGGGCTGAGAGTGAGCTGAGGAGAACTGTGCCCTACAGCTATAGACAGCCCTGTAATAGAAAGGAGTAGAAAAGCACTTTCCATTTCCTATATGGTTCAAAGAGAGCCGTGGGGATCTAGCCCTTACAAGCTCAGAGCCGTTGTGGACTAAATATGTGCATACCACTTGAAAAAGAACTGTTCACTAAAGCTGTGTACAATATTGGGTTGGAAATTTGGAATACGTTCATTTACAATATATCTCAAAGGAGAGAAGCTCTTGGAATTTAGCCCTTTCACGGTTATAGCCTAAGTGGCATATACATATAGTTTGGGGCTTTTCTTGAAATCAATAACTATGTCCTACTGCTACGAACAGACATGAAATGGAAAGAAGAAAAATCCATTTTCAATATTGCTCAAAGAGAACCATAAGGAATTATCCTCTTTCAAGGCTACAGCCCTAGTGACATAAAACATGTGGCTACTTCTTAAAAGTACAATAATCAACCCTTTCATGCCCTGATATCTCATTGACAAGAGGTGTCTGGAACTTCAATACTTTTGAAAACAGCTTGTGGAATTAATCATAAATTTACAAAATTTATGAAGGAGAGTTGTGGGTTGGATTTTGATCAGTATTTCTTCCTTAAGTATTTTTTGAAAATTCCTTTTGTTAGAGAGAGATCACCGAAATAGTCCTAGGCCTAGGGCTGCTACATGCACAAAAGGGTTAAATTATTTATTCATCCTTATGAACCCATAATGGTCCGACATATTAGGTGATATCTTCTCTGCGAAAGCATGTTTGATAAATACTCGGCGGAGAAAGATTGATCAGAACCCAACCATCAACTCCTCTTCAAATATTTTGTGAAAAAGTGCTTTATTACCAAGTTATCATCACAAGTATCACAAGTCCAGACGATACTTGTCAAGGAGATCTCGAGACAACCCATTAATGCTTAACGAGCTCCTCCAGAATTTTTGGCTGGATCTATGATACTTTTAACAATAACTTTGAAATTGACAATGATTTTACAACATATTTGAAGGAGAGTTGAAGTTCATGTTCTAATTAACACTTCTCCATCAAATATTTTTCTAACTTTGCATTTGCCTGCAAGATTTCATTAAAATTGTATGGCTGTATTTGGCCATTGTGAGCATAAATGTGAGCATTAATGCTTGAGTTCATCTGAAAATTGTCGTCAGAATCTATGTAAATTTTGGTAATAAATTCCGAACTGAGAATGATTTTACAAAATATTCGAAGCAGAGTTGTCAATAATGTCATGATTAACATTTCTCCCTCAAATATTTTCTTTATCATGCTTTTGCCTGCAAGATTTCATCAAAATTGTAAGGTTGTATTTGGCCGCTGTGAGCGTGAATGGGTTAATGGGTTAAATACCTCTGCAGACGTCATATCCGCATCACACCTCTATGGAAACCAGTCAGGGTGAGAAGTGTGAACTGTTTGATATGTGACATAGGCCATCAGCAATAGATTAATTTTTCAAATGGATAATGTGTGAATTCCGGTTTCCAACCAGACTGGACGGTTGCCATAAAGAGTATGCCTTTAAATAGCAACAATCAGTACAAAGATCAGGTTGTGCAATTAACGGGCGTGTGGTATAAAAGACTTAAGCATGTCACATGCACCTGACTTAACACGGCAAGAAAAAAATGCAATTCCATAACAGGAAATTTCTCAGCCATTTGCCTGAATTTTTTATCAAACAAATAACCTGGTGCAAAAAATTACATATTTCTGGGAAGGGCTTGATCATTTGTTAGATATGTCCCTAGCATACATAAGATGTTGACTTATTCTCCGTAAGTTCTCTGAGAAATATCATTTGGAGCAAGTTATGGGGTTTGTATGAGCGCGAAAGGAGGGTATTCAATTATTTTGTATGTTATGATCACATGGTCATTTCCTAATGTCTACCACTGTATCAGTATTTTGGTAGTTCTGTATCAAAGCATTACATATCTTTTAACCCATTTACACTCAGAGCGGCCAAAACAGGCCTGATGATTTGGGAAATATTTTCCTTACAAAAGCATTTTTTTCTAAACATTTGAGAGAGAAATGTTGATCAGAAGACAAACAACAAATCTCCTTCAAATATTTTGTGAAATTTCGCTTTATTTCCAAGTTATTTTCAAAAGTATGAAAGCAGCAGACGATATTTCGCGAGGAAATCGTGTGTGTGAATGGGTTAAAATGCATTTGAAAGGGCATTTTCCATTTTGTAAATGTTACATTGCAATTATGACAAATAATGATGATAGTATTCTTGAGTGTGGAGATGACGATGATAATCATGGCAAAGATGATGTCAGTGATGATGATGATGATGATGATGATGATGATGATGATGATGAAGGTAGTATTGATGATGATTATGATGTCAGTGATGATCTTGATTGAGGATATGATGTCAGTGATGATGATGTCAGTGATGATGATGTCAGTGATGACGATGATGATTATGATAAGGATGATGTCAGTAATGATTATGATTAATTTTGAGGAAGATGACAACAATGGTTTAATGATGATATCTGTTTGTTGTTTTCAGGGGATCCTTGGTTCCATCCACAGTGGGAAGTCGGCTCTGGTGCACCGCTACCTGACGGGCTCCTACATGCAAGAGGAGTCGCCAGAAGGTGAGTGGCTCCCCCTGGAGCCAAATACAGGAACTATCAACATGTGCATTTCACTCAATACTAAATATTGAAAACAGGGGTGATTTTTGCGCAGATTTTAACATCATTATTTAATATTTAAGAATAGCAAATTTAATTGAATTATAGTTATGGCATTTTGATTTTGATAGATCAAGAGGAGCACATTTTCATTTTATTTATTTCTCTTATGATAGTCATACTCCTTTTATTTGTGTTAAGTCTAGAATAATCACTTGGAACTTAAAACACATACTCATATACAAAAAACACATACTCATCTACAAAAACACATACTCATATACAAAAACACATACTCATATACCAAAACACATACTCATATACAAAAACACATACTCATATACAAAAACACATACTCATATACAAAAACACATACTCATATACAAAGTTGTTAAAATTGAAAGGTGCCAAAAACCTTTGAATGGAAATAGAAATGTTTTTCTGCTGACTTTCTAATCAATATAACAATTTAGAAATAATGGAAAGCAGTGTCTTTGGTTTACAAAAGATGAAGGATTTTTATAGAAATGTGAAAATTGAGAATTTTCCTTGCCTCATTATTGTGTTTTGTGTGAGCTTGAGCATGGGTTGTCTATATCTATTGTGGGCAGTTGCTGATGTATGCGTATTGTCTTCAGGTGGGCGTTTCAAGAAGGAGGTGGTTATAGAGGGCCAGAGTTACCTGCTCCTCATCAGAGATGAGGGCGGAGCTCCAGAGATGCAGGTATGTACATATATCATTCTCGAGAAATTGTCGTCTGGATCTAGAATATTTTTGGTAATAAATTGAGATATCAGAAGTATTTTACAATGTATTTGAAGGAGAGTTGTTGGTACTAATCTGATTAACATTTCTCCTTCAAATTTTTTCTCATCTTTGCGTTTGGCTTAAAGATTTCGCCAAAACTGTCTGGCTCTTTTTTCTACTGTTTGCATTAGTGGAGCTTTTTCTAAAGGTGTGGTGCATAGGCACAGAAGGCTCTGTCACTAAACCTTTTCAGGATTAGTGTGTGGTATCTGTAATAAGTTCTTAGTGTTTGATCTTAGAGTCCTTGTATTGGCTCTCTGAGTCTCACCTTCACAAGACATCAGGGTTCCATTTCTGGAAAAGCATGCCAGGAATCTTTTGACAAAACATATTTCATCTGTATCAGTATTGTTATGATATAGTGCAGGAATATGTTCATGTGATCACATTTTCAAGAAAAGAGTAGCCAAACAAACCAACTAAAAAGTGTTTCAAGAGTGCATCTAGTTAATGAGTGTTTGCATAATTTAGGACATGGTTTCAGTGTGGGATTTATATGACTGAGCTGCCTATCCAAACAAACTTGTCTTTGAAGGTGGTGTTTTCTTTTAAACAAAATAAACAGGTCAGTTTTTCATGCAGATCTAAGCTGAGTGCATTTGGGAATGTAGAAAACCATCGCCAATGACACACACACACAGTAGTGAATCTTTTTAACCTGTTCATTTTCACAGTCTAAGAGGGACTTGCTATATTGATGGTATTTCTGAAAGAACCATTGTTTGATGATAATGATAATAATGATAATAATGATAATAATAATAATGATAATGATAATGATAATGATAATAATAATGATAATGATAATGATAATGATTATAATAGTAATGATAATAATAATAATACTAATAATACTAATAATAATAATAATAATAATAATGATAATAATATTATAATAATAATAATAATAATAATAATAATAATAATAATAATAATAATAGTGATAATAACCTTTATTTCATGAGAGTAACACAGTCAAATACAGAATTTGATTTTCACAATCAAATAAAGCATTTCAAAAATAGATATTAATGAAAGCCATACAGTGGTCTTTTCTTGAAATATTTTGAATGAAAATGCTCTATTTAAAGTTACAAAACTATCATAACATATACCAAACTCTTGATGAAGACTTCTATGCATGCATGAGTTAACCCTTAATGCTGGCAGTGCGCTGTGAAGATATCTTTAAAGATGATTTAGGAATACAGCTAGGAGCATCTGATACACATTAGACCCCTAAAATATAATGCCTTTGAGGTAAAAAAAAAAAAAGGTCATCACTTTAAAAGATCAAAATTTCTGTAAGAAATTCAAGTAACGATTCTAAGGTTTGTTATCTATCATTCTAGATTATAACTTTGATTTAAAAGGTCTTTTTGGCTGTTGCAGGGATGAATGGGTTTAGGTGATTTTTAATGACCCTATTAACCCTTATCCTGCTGGCCAATTTGGTCAATACAAAACGATGCAAAAAAAACTGAGAAAAATGACTGAAACCCTGGCACATGGGTACTCATCTGAGAGTACTCAGTGAGAGCTATCTAATGAATACCAACATGGCAGGCTTTAGATGTGTTTCAAAAATCTCTGTGTCATTGTGCTTTGGATGAAAGTAGCCTCAGTATTGGAAGGGTTAAAGAATAATTCAAATGATTCCTCTGTTTTATGTCGCCTTTTCTTTCTTTTTAGTTCACTCACTGGGTGGATGCAGTCATCTGTGTTTTCAGTCTAGAGAACGAAATGAGTTTTAGCACTATCTACAGTTATTACGCCAAGATGGCGCATCATAGGAATACGTCGGAGGTCCCACTCATCCTGGTGGGAACGCAAGGTAAGTAGAGCTAAAATGGAATCACAGTTAAAGCAAATACCCTACAAATCTTTTTGCAACTTATTCAATAGGAAACAAATCTAATCGTGTTGAACTGAAACCGAATCATGACATAGCAATATCCTCAAAAGAACTTATCCAACTTGGAAAAAAATATCATTCAAAAACTTTCTAAATTTATACAATTGCAGATACTATAGAATTAAAATTATTGGGTTATGTATTACTTAACCTCAGGGGCATTGCTGTTCCCATTTGTAGACATGCTCTAATATAACTTTCAGTGGTTGTATATACTATGTATATGTTAAGGTATTTTCATAATTGACAAGCAGGAAAATACTTTTTTCAAAAATGATATTAAAAGAAGATTCTAGTGGACCCAAACATGTGTCATTTACTCCTTAAAACTCCAGATTTCATTGTCAAAATGCTTCTTTTCTATGCTTTTGATAGAAAACAACATTTCCTTAATAGGGAACCTTTAGATTAGAATCAAATCCTGTCAATGGGGTTTCACTGATCCTTACTTCAGCCTCTCCCTTGTTTTAACCGGTGCATTTTTTCTCCTCTTCGTTTCAGATTCAATAAGTGAAAGCAATCCGCGGGTGATCGACGACTCTCGGGTGCGGAAGTTGGCCAGCGACCTGAAAACATTTTCTTATTATGAGACATGTGCAACGTATGGGCTCAATGTGGAGAGAGTCTTCCAAGACGGTAAGTCATCACTAGGATAGCAAGCAGTACAGGACCATGAAGTGTCACTATATCACAAGGTATACAACCAAGACATCCAATGATAGGAAATGTGCTGGTGGCTCCATCTTTTGAGAGAAAATGAAACCATCTGTTCCATACCAAAATGGTTCTCTGTAGACTGATGGTCTTTACAAAGAAGTGAATTATAGTGCTTTACCAGGATTGGTCATTTCGGATAGATGTTTTCTCATTAAAAGTTTTGTCACATGTAGGTTTGAAAGTAGTTAAGTAGTAGATTGGCAAAAGCGGATTGCACCTTTGAATCAACTTTTTTGCAACAAAATGTTCAATACAGTGAGTCTATAGTATGTGTAATCTATTTTTCCAGGTACTCAATATTTCTCATACCAGATAGCACAAGAAAAAGTTTAGGGGGTTCATTTATTGAATGTCTTTCCTAACTCTTCATAATCCCAGTAGGGGGTGACAGTTTTCATAAATATTTATTTTTAAAAGAAAAATTCATATGATACTTTTTCCCATTCAATATCGGTATTTGGTGTCGTACCGAGCACTGGTACTTATCCATAGTCAAGACATTGCAACAACTATCGTTACGGTAGTTTACCTGTTATTCATAATTTACCGTCTCCTCTTTTTCAGCATGTCAAAAAATTTCCCAGATGAAAATGTCTTCCTTGACGCCGAACAATTCTCGGCCGAGTACACCGAACCACTCGATGGCGCGAGGGTACTACACGGCGGCGCCCCCTACGGCCAAGAACTGCGACGCCCACAGCTCCAGCAGCCAATCAACATCTGGGTCTGGCAACCTTCCCACGGCCACGCCCAGTAATAGCAGCCATAGTATTCAGGTGAGAAAGCAACCATAGCTTGAATAGTGACCAAAACGATCTATCTATCCAAAGTTTGGAATGGCATAACTGAAGCAATCAGATGTGCACCATCACTACCTTCCTTCAAGTCTAGATACCTAAAAGCATTGTACCGTACTACTTTGTAATCCTGGGGCCCTCGGGCTACTAATGTAAACATGCCAGAGGGCCTCAGGGAAGTACCTTACCATTGGACTGAGTTACCCTCTTTAAATAAAGATTATTATTGTTATTATTATCTACAGTTAGTTGATTTACCTTTTTAATCAAAGAATTATTTAGTAAATGGTTTTCAATAGAATCTTTGATTGTACCACAGCAAATTACCAATCTTCATATTTCTGAAAGTATCCTCTTCATTACCAAATTACTCTCATTATCGAGAGGTCTTCCTGAGGACTATCCAATGAGTACCAACATGACAGGGTTAAGACGGTTTTCAAAGATCTTTCCATTCTTGTGCATTGGACAAAATTGCCTCAGCATTGGAAGGGTTAACAATTGGTTAAGAAGTTACGAAGAGAGCTGCATTGGTGTTATTTCCTCTCTCTTCAGGGCCAAACAAGCTCAGCATCATTTAAGGAGCCGCAACCTGGTCATACCAAAGAAAAAGATCATAAAAAGCACCGAGAGCGCCCTCCACCACAGCTTCCCATAATGGCGCCACCTATGGACCAAATGATGGTTATACCTCACGTACCCCCGGATAAACCCCCAGATGAGGTATGCACTCGAATCATGCTACTTTTCAACTTTGTTGTTGCTTAGCAACATAGCCCCGCCCCTTAGTTACTAGTACATAGAAGTGTGTTCGATTTTAGCAGGTACATTTGCCATAGCAGCTCTGCGGTATTTTGGTTTCTAGTTCATTATGTGATCGAGTATGCATTTAAAGGGTCTCCCACACATCTTCTAATGCACTTATGAATTCAGAACCTTGTTTAATCACATACAAGACATAAGAGATTGAGTTTAAGTGAAACTTGTAATGGGGATAAGTTAAGTAAGTCTGGATTATCAAACTCTTAAGGTTGAAGTCCACTGTTTCCAGCAATCTAATGTTTCCAGTTCCGATGTTTGGAGTCAACTAATTCAGTAGAGTAGGGTTCCTTTTTCCAGTTCTTTCTGCCAACTGAAAGATGGTTTACCAAGGTAACCCTTTTGCCTAGCCTCGTCAGACCAAACTTTTCCCCTCTTTCATCATTTTGATTATTATCTTGATTGACTGACTGTGTATGTTTGATAAGGTTTGTCCTCTTCCTCCTCCTCCTCCTCCTTTTCCTCCTCCTCATCGTCTTTGGGGTTACCCTGGTGAGGGAATGCCGCTTAAAGCAAGCATCAGGGATCAGTTGCAGAAACTTTCTTAGGCATAGGAATACCATAATATTCCTTGAAGGCTTATATTTCCATTTATTTTATTATAAATGTTAACTTACGAACACCATTTTAGGGAATTTCAATCGAGAGGGAAACTTAAAAGAATTCCTAAATTAAAATGTTTTATGCAACCAAGTCCTTCAATTCCTAGACCCTGTCTATGTATTAAACGTGGCCCCTGTCAACAAATGTTATTCCTTAGCATCAGGGCAGTGTTCCCTTGTATTTTTTCCAGCATAGAATGGCATGTCAATGAAATGATCAGTCTTACTCAAACCTCATGCAAATTTTCCTATGAATTGCTGCCGTACCTGTTATGTTCCTATAAGTTATTTCCAGTAATACCCATATTACTCCCAGTTTCTCATAAACTACTATATTGCCCGAGCTGATTTCCTTAAGTAGGTCCATCAATTTCCTTGTATTTCCCACAATATCCTGCAACATTCCTAATAATTCCCCCACTACTCCCAATTTCTTGAAACATGCCTTTAAATTTCCATTCATACTGATTATTCTCAATATTCCCACACAACCCTGTTATGCTCCCCTGATTTCGTGCCAATTCCTTTAATATTCCCATTTTATTATCCAGTATTTCCTTATCCTCACATGCATTGATTTTACACATGCATACACACACTCTATCTTACTTATTCCAGCAATATTTATATTGATTCCACTTTATTTATTGGGTGAGCGTCACATTTGCAAAGAAAGGAAGTAGTTGCCATTTTGGCATATAGGTGGTGCACCTCTTTTAGAGATTTCCCACCATTCTATAACACTGCACCACATACACACACACATCTATGATAGAGATTATCTCTCCTAGAATATAAACTGTTATTAATAGGCATTTCTCAAACTTTTATTTCTGACTTTCCTGTTATATACCATTTTGATTCTAGAAAATGGACAATCAGAAATAGTATTAGTAGGAGATATTTGTTGACATAATTATCATTACGTTATTATCATTCAAGTGATAATGGGTGTGTGGGGGGGGGGGGGGGGGGTTCTTTTGGTAATTACCACCCATGTGTAAAACAAACCCTCACCACAAAAGTTTGTATTTTGGTGCCTTCTGATGAAGGTTTTAGGTATGAGATTTAATATCAGCACAATAATTTGGCTGATAGAATTCGGTGGTACATTTAGCGAGTATACTTTGTATTGTTTTGCTGTATATTTCAGTGCAGGAGCCGTACTAGTACATTCATATATCCACGATATCTTTTAAGTTATTGTGGAACCCTACCATAGGTGCATACCTGTACTCAGTTCTTTAAAACTAGTAGCTTTAACCACGGAAGGGAATTGCTATAGAGTACCAGCCTACAGCATGCTAGACATATCCCGCATTCGAGGCTTACACTAACCCTGGTTCTGTCGCTCAAACAACCCCCACCCTAATCCTACTCCTGGCTAGGGATTTGAATGGAAACCTACCCTGAAATACCCCATTGAGATACCCCTTTTGAAGATTGTATTGGCTGATTTATATTTTGCATGTTTTTGATGATTTTAGTTTTGCTTCTCGTTTGTATAATTTTAATTTTCTGAACCTGTCATTATGGTTAACAATTCAGTTGATTTTAGTTGCATTTTCATAGTTATATGATTTTAATTTTGCACTGTAATTTTTGTTTTAAACATAATTTTCCATCTCATGTCATAAGGATGACAGTGTACTTTACTAGATACCATCATATATCTTTCTCAGCTGATCATGATATTATGCAAGTGATACCTGGCTCATTTTCAGGTACTATTGCAAGAGATGTTGATTTTTGTCTTCATGCTATATTTCAATATCATGACTTTTCAGCACTCGACATGATGTTTTGTACCATATTGTTTTGACGAGTGATATTTTTGTGCGGGGTGGAGCGCCATAGTGGTGACCATACATGGTGTGTGATATTTTGCCTTTGCAGCCAGAGCGCTATGATTATTGGGATTATTCGACCCCCGGTTCCACTCCTCGCCCCTCCCGACGGATGACCAAGGTCTCGTCCGTGGTCAAGTCAAATTCCTTCAGCGTAAGTGCGACGCCCCCTAGCAGAGGGACTTGGAAACTAATACCACTAACGACATGTCTTATTTCTTCTCGCTAGGTCTTAATCATAGGTCACCATGTGGCTACCAGCCACTAGGCACCATCACATTGTTATCATAGCTGGGGTTGGTCATGAAATGTCTCATGGATCTCTCTCTCTCTCTCTCTCTCTCTCTCTATCCTCTACTGTAGATTTAATTTTATTAGATATCTCTTCAAATATCAATATCTTCAATATCGCCACCACTAAACAAGTAGTTCTTTTAGATCTCCTCAAATATCAATATCCATTTTTTTTTTAAATTCTTCTTAAGTAATTTATTTACAAGAATCCCTTTAGGAAATATGTGTTTACCAAGTAAGTTTTTGTCATAAATTAATTCGTGAAGATAATTTTGAATAATTTGATGAAATTTTGTTCAGCTTATAAAGAAGAACCATTTCTTTCTCAGAGTTGTACCAAGTTTTCTGATCCATGCTTTGCAATCATAGGTTCATTTGATTGATTTGATGTAACTGAAATCTTTTTCAAATTTTGAACTGTTTTTTAAATTCAACGAATTTAACCATCGCGAGTCCAGCTGACATTTCAGACAAACACCTTTCACCCCCACATAATCATCATCATAATCTTGTTGCCTTCTCAAAATGTCAACCACTGTAGTGCCCTACCGACAAAACCAAAATTTTCCTGTATCTATATCAATGACAATAGATGAACGCATCCATGCCTACAACAACCAAAATAGCTAGACTATTTTGGTGACATCTCTCTGATATTTATAATAATTTTTGAAAATATGCTTATAGATCGATTAACCTACACCTTGTTGTACAAATGATTTGACAGGTACTATGGAAATATCCTGATGACCTAGCAGTATTTTGATAAGTATTTGAATGAGAATTGTTGTTCCTGATTGGTTCAATGATACCTCTTTGAATATCACTTCAAATATTACTCTATTTCATGAGTTGTCAGACAAAACGTGCACTTCAGATTCAAAATATTTAAACCCACTCGTGCTTAAGAATTCCTCTTAAAAATGTCATCTGGATCTTTGATACTTTTGACAATATAGGGTTTGGAATCAAAAATAATTTTACAAAATATTTGAAGGAGGGTTGTTTCTGATGCTCTGATTACCATTTCTCCTTCAAATATTTTCCAAACTTTGCTATTGCCTGCAAAATTACATTAAAATTGTCATAAACATTGACATTTTGGGCGCTTCAGGCATGAATCGGTTAAAGAAGCTTTGCTTCAGTTGTTGGCATAGCAATATCAGTGTGTTGACTTGAGGGGTGGTACTTTAATATGACGATCCTAACATTAACATTTGATGTCCTCTGTTTGACTCATTCTTTCTTTCCCCTTTCAAACCTTAGAAAAATCTTTCTCTGTCTTTTTAGGCATTTTTGGTTTCTTCCCTTAACCTCAAATCCCTTTACTACTTTTTCTATAAACAATCTTTGAATTTTTTTAACTCATTCTGTTATCAACTATTTACGTATCGCCAACTTATTTTGTTTTTCTCATAACTTTGAATTTTGTATTCTCATCAGACCATTTGACTGACTTGATGTTTTCAACTACTTATGTTTTAACCTACTCAAATGAGAATTTTTATGTGACTTAAAATTGATGTTATAGTCATTTGATATTTTACTTGTTTACCTGTCTGTGGCCTGTTCAGTAAAACTTTCTATGTGGATTTCATTTTCATCTCTCCTCCTCTCATCTTGTCTCTCTGACATCTTTGGCCAGTAATAAGTAATTTCATGCAGGTTTTGTGCACTAAATGAAGTAAAAATAATGAACCTAATTGTTACACATTTGTCACACACCCACAAATAACGTCAATTGCTGTTCCTCTCATTTTTTGAAAAAAACAATTGTAATGAAATGATTGAATGCTTTCCTTTTGAAAAATAACTTTTGAATTACGTTTGTCTCTAGTAATTATATATTGAAAATTAAAATGAATTACAATTACAACAGATTCTTTTTGCAATACTTAGATATGAAATATCTTCCAATTTCAAATGAGAAATTCTAATTAGAGTTGACAAATAGAATTGATATCAAAAGAAAAGTGGACATTAAAAAGGCAATTATGAGCTGACAAAGTAGCTTTTCACATTGATGTAAAGATTTTGATAAAGTTTTGATATTCTATTGTTAGGGATTATACATTATCAGTGCAAACCTCTAGGAGAATTATTTATTGTGTGGCCTCTTCAGATTGTGTATTTTCATTTCTCCTGGACCTCTGAAAATGTTTGGTTTTAGGGCACCTTTAAGTTTGCATGTGTTGATTTCTGCAGGGCCCTAGTGACCGGCGAGAGCTCACCACGCCCAACAGTACGCCAATCTTTGCCAGGAAAAACAAAAATAAGTCCAACTTGATTAGTGTAAGTTGGTTTCTCTACAGGTCGGCTAGCAGGGTTTGCTCCTCCTCCTCTTCCTCTCTTGTCACCATGGCAACAACACTGCTTACATCCGCCATTGTCATGGCAACAGCAATGGCTCATGGGGAAAGCTTGGCCGGCGGTATGAATGATGCATGTAATAGCAGAGGTTATATTCATAACAAGACGAGTCTACTTTTCTCAAATTAGCATCATTATGGTCTAAGTCTTTGGTATCTAGTCAGCAAAAATAGTAATATTATCAGCTATCATTTTCAACTCAAAAATCACATTGGTTTAGAGAATGTGTACAATTAATTATATACATATGTATATGTACACACACACACACACATATATATATATATATATATATATATATATATATATATATATATATATATATATATATATATATATATATATATATATATATATATATATATATACGCATACACATATATGTGTTTGGTGTGTGTCTGTGAATAAGAAAAAAATATTTTCTAACATTCATATGATATGAAGGTTAATAAAAACACATTATATACCCTTAAAAACTATTAGACAGGTTTGGTATTTCACCATCATCCAATAGGCCCGGCTTTCCCTGTAGGCTTAGTGAACCATGTTTTAGATGGGCAGCTTGTGCAGCTTTATAATACCACACTGCTATGATGAAATATCTCAACATATATTAAACACAGGAGTCCACCACCATAGTTCAAGATGTAGTTGTAAGGTTTGTAAAGCTAGCTTTAATTGTTCATGCTTGCAGAAGCCAAAAATTAGTCTGACTATTTCAAAATTTTATTTGTACGGAAAATGTCATTAGGTAAAGATTTGAGAGAAATGTCAATTGAGAACTTCAGTTACAACGTCTCATAAATTCTTTACCTATTTATTTTAGATTCTTAGCCATTTTCAAAGGTATTCTAGAATATACATGGCATTATCAAATGGAATTCAAGTATAAATACGTTCATCTAAATTAACTCTTAAATATCATTGAATACTTTGAATAAGTGCTTATAAGAATCAAATAATTAATATTATTAGCTCAACATCAGACCATTTCTCCCATTTTCTGATAGTACACAGTGTGAAAAACATGATATGTAAGTTATAACCCTGATATTTTATGTAATATTTTTAAGTATATTTTGGATGTACAGAATTATTTATGAGAATTTTTACTCATTGCCAGATTTTCAAGGCCTGTCATATTGGCTGATGACAAACTTATTGAGCAAAGCTATTGTGTTATAAACCCTTCACAAGCTGATCATCTAATTCTGAATGGCTTTTAACAAATTGGCAGATTTATCGAGTCTTTTTCAGCTTACCACACCACGTTTATGAGCCATCATACGTAGCTAGTCGTAGATGCCGATAGTGCCACAATGGCCAACGCTCAGTCACTTTCTCTCTCTCTGTCTCTCTTGAAAGAACCCCTTTCTATCATTGATCTCACTACATCTAGTTTTAGTTTATTGATAGTTTTTATTATATTCTTTCTCTTTTCTGTAAGATTCTCCTCAGCTCTTCACGGGAACTCTGGTGCTTACTGCTTCCGTAGGCTTCTAGTATATTTAGTTATTTCTAAACTTATTATTTACTTTCTATTCATATCTATTTGTTTATTGTTTATTCTGTTATGTATTCTACATATTTATATATCCTTACGTCTTTTCTCTCTCCCGAAAGTATAGTCTCCCATACTGATTCTATGTTGTTTGTTTTTTTGGCAGGAACGTCTTTTTGGAGTAAGTAAATCTGTGCCTGGTCTAACTATTTTATTTCAGTTTTAACACACAACATCTCTGTGTATTGTATAAAGAGGGTTTCTCTGGGAACCCTCTTTTTCTCCTGTTTGTCATCATAAACTTCACAGATAGTAAATTAGATCCAAGCAGCATATTTGAGCACAGGTGTGTTTGTTTGATAACTAATAGGCTTGCAATGGCTAAATGCACAGGTGTACAATTTATCATGTTTCATGTTATTATTGTTGACTTCTGTCTTTGTTATACACCATCAGCTTTCAGTGTTTAGTACAATTTCTTGGCCACTTTTATAAAACAACAGATTTTCACAAGTCAGTGTTTTTAAGGCAAATCTGAAAACTGCACTTAATTATAAGGAAGATGTATACTTAAAGAGCCTCACTGGCCTACTTTCTGAATGACAGGTTACTTGACCAAGTTGTTAGAAGATTCATAAAATGTGAAATAGGTTTTCATTGGAATATTGAAACACCTAGGCATTTTGGACAGTCATTCCAAATGTCTAAAGGATCCTTCCAATTTCCTTCAGTGTTTTATTAGAATATTTTTTTGAGTTTGATTCAGTTTTAATTTTAATTCAATTTCAATTTAATTACTACCATTTTGTTTTACATACCTTGGTCATGGGAATATGGATATCAGGATTTATAGGAATCACTATGAAGAGTACTTTATTTGCGGTATATCTTCGTATCTTTAACATTTTTGACAAATACATCATTACGTAATAACTAAGTTAGTATTCTTATTACTGAAATACTCCTGTGGTAGTCTGTGAAGTTTTCTCACAAACTGAAGAAAAAGGTGCACCTGGACGATACATATGAAAAGGACTCCCTTTCTGTTGCTGGGTCTTCATACATTACTTGCATATTGCATATTTCTTGTGACAGGAAAATGTTGAAAGGAGACACAACCCTAAAGGGAGCTCAGTCTTCCAGCGTAGATCCCGGGACTCCACCTCGAGCCTGAGTGAAGTAAGTCCTCTAGCCTGAAGCCTACTACTACTACTACTATTACTACTACTACCACAAGAGTTCCATACTGATTCTCAGCTCGCTTAATAGCAGAACTAACCTAAAGGGGGCACCACCGGCCATTCACAGGGGCAGATCTAAAGGCGAGATTCTTACTTTTCTAAAGCCCCCCCCCCCAAAAAAAAAATTATTTAGAATAATTTTAAAATTTAAAAAAAAAAATGATAAAAAAGAAAAAAAATGAAAACTGGCCCCAACCCTCCTCTCTTGAAATCCAGTATCCGCCCCTGCTTCCCTAAATAGCTCTTCAATAATATGCAAATGCACCTAGTGGTATTAAGGGTAGGAGTATAGGGGGCAGCACTAGAGAACTCACTCATGATCATCTTTTGGGTGACACTACAGTACTGGACTTCAAAAAAATAGCATCTATATTTAATTAAGTATTAGCACTGTATATTCTCATTTTGGGGAGAAGCAGCATATTTCATGGACTTGAAAGTCCTCTCCTTCTGTATAGTTTACCTAATGAATGAAATTAGAAGAAATCTTGGCCCTTCAGGAAACTTTTTATCCTAATCTTGGTTGTTGTATGCAACCATTCCCTGACCCTGAATTTTTAATGGAACCAAAGCACCACCCTCATAGTACAATAGCTTTCATTTTAAAAAAATTCAGATTATGGAGTAGTAACTTGATTGCTAGTTAGATCTGTAAAGGGTGACGGAACATGTAGATTAGGAATAGGTAACTGAACCCTCAAGGTTGCACAAAATGCCAAATGTATAAGTTAAGGGCAACCAAACTCCAAAAGCAGTAAATAGTAAGTAAATGACAGAATTTAGGCAAAATCTATTTTTTCACGGGATGAGGGATGTTAGGCAGTGGGATTGATTGTGTGAAAATAAACCAATATGTACCAATAGAATTTTTAAAAAGTTCAGAACTGAATATTGTAAATAGCTGTCTAATAAAACCGAAATCTGACATTTTAAGTCAGGATGGTGGGTAAAAGGGATAAATCAGGTCAAACATTTACAGGCCAAAATATTTTGCTTAGTGTAGAATTATGAACTTGACTGTTCAAAAAAAATGCTGAATAATATTCCATATCTAATAATTATGATATAGGAATTTAAAAAGAATGGCTTTTGAAATAGGCCAGACGTGAGGCAATATTCCTGTGATTGCTATGGCTACGACCTGGCATGATTCCATACTCGCTTCTACCAATCACTAATTAAAAAGTCTGCTTTCCGTTTCCAGCAATCCCAAGAAACTCCTGTCCAAGGCTTACTTTTTTTGCAGGGCTATGCTTTTATAATGATTAATAATGCTTCTTGTTTTGCTTTTGCAGCCATTTCTAATCAAGTATGTTATAGTCTTCCAGAGATAGTTGCCTTTCATATACTCACCCTGTTATATACATTAAGTCACTGTGCAGTCAAACCTGTAGAGAAAGACCACCATTGAGACGACTTAGACACGGTCTGCTAATACAGGTAGTCAAAAGAAATATGACATATTTTGCACCTGTGTTAACTTTGGAACCAGTCTCTATTTCTATGGAAGCCAAAGTCCTGATAAGGTCTTGATAACTGAATTTAGTAATCTTACTAAAATATACTTTTATCATAACACATTAGAAAATAGATAAATCAATAAATCACCAAGCAGTGACTTTGGAACCAGTCTTTATAGACAGGTGGTCTCTGTTAGCAGGTGATCTCTGCTCGCATATGATCTCTATAAACAGGTGGTCTCTGCGGCAGGTTTGACTATACATGGCCAGTGTATTATTGTTATTATTGTTTCTTTTGACCTGTTCATTGTTTATAACATTCAATACACCCAGTGTTCTCTTCATCTCAGCATTAATGTCACATAGTATGATGACCTTTCAGTCTTTATCAGACTATTGCAAGGAATCTACTTCCTCAAGCAATTCATACATTTATATACATTTATTATACATTTATTCTTTCATATGATTCTTTTCCACTCATTCTGAAAAAGAAAAAACAAATTGTTTCTCTGCATTTTGCCACCTCTGGCTGAAGTGCATTATTCTCTACTAATAGAAAGTTACCTCTAGATCATTCTAACCCCTAGCTCCTACATATGTGTGTGTGTGTGTGTGTGTAATTTACATATATACACACACATGTATTCTGTATCTGCTCCTGGACATGGACAACATCTTCCATAAGAAATGAGTGCCTTGTAGCCACACACTAGCGGCATGCAATAGTTGAAGTGGCCGCATTCTTTGTTTCATTATTTAGACTTGTATTTTTCCTTTGTTTGCTTCTTTGATTTATAGTGTACATTAAGGACTCAGTCAGTAGCCTGA
This sequence comes from Maea johnstoni, assembly GCA_963942565.1. Taxonomy (NCBI): domain Eukaryota; kingdom Metazoa; phylum Annelida; class Polychaeta; order Spionida; family Magelonidae; genus Maea; species Maea johnstoni. Next base: position 3,281,586 of record OZ012689.1, on the reverse strand, counting down.
TGACAGTACTTTTATAAGGGTGATATAGGCATGATATGTTGAGATTTTTTTACCTGTACGGATATATTCTGCAGTTCTAGGGTACCGTCAACAGAACTGTACAAAGTACTAATAAGGCCCAAAGCATGTGAATTCTCTGACCCACTCTATATCATTGATATCATATGTTTCATCTGGTGTACATGGTTATATCATGCTATAAAATGTTTAAAGAAGGCTTGTTTTGACTGAGCTATGTGCAAATACCTAGGTATCAGAACCAGACTTAAGCATAAGGTGTTCAATTCTCGGAGGGAGCACTGTGGTGTATCATCACAGATGGTCAAGATTTCTTAAGGACTTCCTGGTATAAACTTAAAAGAGTGCACAATAGATGGCAGCACTGTGGTAAATCTTCACAGGTGATCAAGATGTGTACTTTTCTGCCTTACAGAGGACTTCTGCATCTCAAGCATTAATAGCTATGAACTTAAAAGAGTGTGCACTAGATGTCAGCACTGTGGTGGGCGAGATGTGTACGTAACTGATGGGCGTTTGTGTACTGTCTTTCCATTGTAGGATAGAATGGAGAGCCTTATGAAGGACTTCCATGTCTCGAGTTCTAATAGTCCTCTCACCCCCCTCCTCACACGTATGACCAGAGTGCGCTCAAGTCTGGTCCTAGTAAGTCTACCGCCTGCTGACCGCCTGGCCACCGCCTGGCCACCGCCTGTCCACCACCTGAGGAGTGTGAATGGTGGGGGTTGGTGGCAGGCCAGTCAGTCGGCTGCCTGCCAGCCTGCCCACACTGCAGTGATTAGCTTAACACAGATAAGAAAGAACAAACCATATACCTATTGTACAGGTCCTCACCTATGACGAAAAGGTCACTTTCACTATAACTCTCTAATTTATCATTATATCAAGATTTTTCCAATGAGAAAAAGTTTTTTTTACTTCATCAACAGAAGTTCACAGGCAGACATTACACTTTCAAATTTAGGTTTTTGTCAAAAGATTCTGCTAAGCAAAACAACTAGTTTTCATTCATTTCATCAACAGAAGTTCCATAAATAATCTTTCGCTTTTAGATTTATCACAATGTCAAGAATTTCATCCAAATCAAAACCTGAGTGTGTGTTCAATTCATCATTAGAATTTCTGCAAAAAGTAGCTTAATTTTCAACTTAGCAATATGAAAATAATTATTCAGTTTCCATAACTTCAAAATTAAATGAGGATAGGAACTTGATTAGAAATAAACTTTATCTATTCATTGTGAATATTACATATTATAGTTCCTATCAGAGAATTAGAGGTTTTCAATTATTTTGTGAAGTATTCTCTATTGGAATATCTCCATTTGTTTAAGATAAGT
>OZ012689.1:3207729-3275229 GCA_963942565.1 Maea johnstoni | reverse complement strand
TTAACAGTAAATTCAATATCTTGCAACTAGGAATACAGTTACGTTATGTCCAAAAGCAAGTCAGTTTAATACCGCTTTCTACCAAATATCTTGGAAAAAAGAAAATATGCCATATGTGGATTTTGAAATCTAATCTCACCTGTTTTGTTGTTTTTTAGCAAAAGAAAGGTGCGGAGGAGGAGAAAAAACAGGAGAATGGGAAGTTAGGCAGTGGCCGTGTAATACCTCTGAAACAGGTATGTTTAGAGTGTAACCAATGACTCCATAGTATGCTGTATTACCTGATAGCAACATTTCTACTTTTGATAACATTTTTTGCATTTAATGAAAACTTGAAAAGGTAATGATACCTAATGAAATAAAAAAGTGGGTCAAAGAGTTTTGTTCTTGATTCTAATTTTTGAATTAGATTTTTTACTGTTTTATTGTGATTTATTTATTGCCGTATCTGAAAAGTGATTTATTTAAGCAGTACTTGATATAGTAATGAATACCACAATTGTAAGAGTATAGATCTATTGTATCTTGAATAAATTTCAGTACTGATCGTGCATACTGATTGTTAAAGATATACCAGTCATTTCTAAAATTTCAGTTTCCATTTGTACTATGAATAATTATCCATGATGCCCATCCCTAGCATATAATTAATTGCACATATCAATGTTTTAGTAATTGATACTGACTTGTCGATATGTTTATCCATTCCAGGGTTACTTATATAAAAAGAGTAGCAAAGGTCTAAACAAGGAGTGGAAGAAAAAATATGTAACACTTTGTGATAATGGCAAATTAACGTATCATTCCAGTCTACATGTAAGTATCAACAGAGATGAATTATGGTGCATATTGATTAGGAAATACAGGAACTCTTATTTATCTATTTATTTAATCCATATTCCCAGTTTTGTATGATATTTGTAGTATTATTTATAGCTTATCATGTGTGATATGTTATGTTTCATAGAATCATTTAATTACTTTTAATTGATATATTTCTTTCAAATACTTTTAATGTCACCCTTATTATGAAGATATCGCTGTAAGTCTAGCCACTGTATCAATAATCAAGGTGAACCGAAATGCTTGCTGGAAGTACTGCTTTTGAAAGATTTTTGAGAGGAAAGAAAAAATACATTATTTACAGAACTGTTTGTGTGATATAGCATGTTGGTCAAGTTGTTAGGATGCTTGCCTGTTGCGCGGACGACCCGCGTTCGATTCCTGGTGGGGCGCGGGAAAAGGAAATTTATTTCCTTGCTGCTTTCCAGTGCTTCGGAGGGCACTTAAAGCCGTCGGGCCAGTCTGACAAGAGCCTTGGTAGCTTGTGTTTCTTGTAATTGATATACCGACTTAAAATAAAGATTACTTTAATTTACTTTACTTTACTTTACTTTTTTAATTACTTCCAGGACTATATGGATGACGTGCATGGTAAGGAGATCCAATTACAAAAGACCACAGTCAAGGTCCCCGGAGCGATGCGATCTCGAGTTGCGCCGAAAACTGTGCCGACCCTTCCCCATCCAGATCCCCCTAGTAGTGAACCCATACATGATGGTCTCAACAGTCTTTCCTTAGCAGGTTGGTTCATTTTTTTTTCTTCGAAGATTTCATTTATTTAGTTTTAACACTCCTGCTTCACTCTATCAATTTCCAGTAAAAGCCTAGAATATATTAGTGCCATGTGGACCTGTTCGTCTTTTTCCATATGAAAATAAATAGTTGCATACTGCTTTAGAAATATATTTGAAATGTATTTTCCCATTGAATTTTGCAAAAATAATATGTGCAAGGAAAAGCGTTTGTTATGCTGCCAAATTTCTGTTTTTCTGAGGGTCTTGTAAAGAATTGAAGAATTAATAATTTGTATTCATTAATTCTGGTTTGTACCCTGTATATTCTTTAACTATGTATGTTGTCTCCACCATTTAAGGCAAGGGAAAAGGAGACAAGGAGAATGTTCTCTTGACGGCGTATGACGTATTACGAGAAGGACAGAGAGGCGGAGGGGGCGATGATGCTGTGGTCATACCCAATGCTTCGTTAACTCCAGGTGGGTACAGGGTAGGGGTTGAGCGTAAGGGGGCGATGATGCTGTGGTCATACCCAATGCTTCGTTAACTCCAGGTGGGTACAGGGTAAGGGTTGGGGTGGGTACAGGGTAGGGGTTGAGCGTAAGGGGGCGATGATGCTGTGGTCATACCCAATGCTTCGTTAACTCCAGGTGGGTACAGGGTAGGGGTTGAGCGTAAGGGGACGATGATGCTGTGGTCATACCCAATGCTTCGTTAACTCCAGGTGGGTACAGGGTAGGGGTTGAGCGTAAGGGGACGATGATGCTGTGGTCATACCCAATGCTTCGTTAACTCCAGGTGGGTACAGGGTAGGGGTTGAGCGTAAGGGGGCGATGATGCTGTGGTCATACCCAATGCTTCGTTAACTCCAGGTGGGTACAGGGTAGGGGTTGGGGTGGGTACAGGGTAGGGTAGAGGTTGGGTTGGGATTGGGGGTAAGGATGATGATGCTGGCATACCCAATACTTCACTAATGCCAAGTGGGTACAGGATAGGGGTTGGGGTGGGGTTGAGGGTAGGTATTGGAGTTATTCTGTGGTCATATTAAATACCTTATTGACGCCAAGTAAGGTTTGTTTCTGTGGCCATATCTGATGTCTGATGTGATCATGCCATATATGTTATACATTTTGTGAAATATAAAGATATAATCCTTTAAATACCATGTTTGACTTCAGTCCCAAAAGTTGGATGTGTCTTGCTATCTAAATGATTGATTTAGATTTTCTGTAGTTATCTCCTACATGACATGTCTATGAATGGTTTGTATTTCAGACTTTTTCAAGAACCCTCAATATTTTACATTACTAAAGATTACCACTTTGATGTTACCTGATCCCTCCCTTTGAGACCAATTATTTTAGAGACCACGTACTGGGTAAATCCTCCTATAAAGATATAGGCAAAAATGAGCTCTATTTTAAGTTGCATTTGTGCTTTACTTTACTGTACCTAGTATATTACAAATTAGTGAGCAAATGTTTTTGTGCTGTGCCATACTGTCCATAATATGTGATAAAATACCAAACAACTTTGTGCTCTTCCTTACTGTCCCTGGCATATGAGTTACCGAGCAAAAGTGCTTTTGTGTACTGCTGTACTGTCCCTAGCTAATTATGAATTACTGAGCAAGAGAACAAGTACAGAGTAAAAGAGAGATGAGACAACTACTTGATCTGGCATTTATAATTTTTCCTATTTTTAAAACATATGGGACAATATTGTTAAGGTGTTGGGAACGGCTTTTATTTTGTAAAGGATGCCAAACCATGCTACTGTTTGCTACTTTGCATTCCTCATTATAATGATATTAATATTAACTATGATAATAATAATAACAATATCTCCCACTGCTGCTGTTGCTGTTGCTAGGCTCTTGCTAACACATGTTTCTCTCCTTCTCTGTTTGTGCCATGCTGACCTGGACACACAAAACACATGGTAAGAATACCCCCCTCCCCCCTCCCCCCTTATAACCACCTCCTTGCTTTCTGTCCTGTCAATCACCCCTTCTTTGCTAAAACAAATCCTTACTAAAAAGGTCTTTAGAACACAGCCTTAGCTTTCATAGCTCCATGAACCCTACACAGTGCATTCTGTTCACATGTATTTGAGGGTGGTCTATGTTGCCACAGTTGCCATTCCTACATATTTTGTGCAACCTCCTAACCCTTCATTGTGCATGTGAGACAAATCAACTGCAAGGTTTTTATGTTGCAACACTTGCCTTTCATACTGCTACTCTTCTAGTATGATATCTTGATCTTGAAGGCCTATCACTGCAAATTTGGGGAAAACGTATTGCACTCCTTAAAAGACGAAATTGTCATGCCTTTTGGGGGGATATCAGCGAAATAGTCATGCCCTTTTGGGATATCAGCAAAATAGTCATGCTTTTTCGGGATATCAGCAAAATAGTCATGCCTTCAGCAAAATTGTCATGCCTTTTGGGGGGATATCAGCGAAATAGTCATGCCCTTTTGGGATATCAGCAAAATAGTCATGCTTTTTCGGGATATCAGCAAAATAGTCATGCCTTCAGCAAAATTGTCATGCCTTTTCGGGATATCAGCGAAAAATGTTTAGGCCACTTTGGCTGGCTATGAGTTAATTTATCTCAAACTTATATTTATCACTCTTCTGTGTTATCTGTGTAAGGGTTAGGCTCCTGCTACTGCTACTGTCCTAAATAGAACGTTACCCTTCTTTTCCTCCTTATCTTCACCCCCTTTATTCCTCCTATACTTTCTCATGCTGACCCCTCCCTGCTGCCATCTCTCAAGCAATTCAGATAGTAGCAGAGTACACAAGCTGTACTCTACCTTAAACTGTGCATCGTGATATCAATGTGTCCAATTACATCATACTTCTTTGCTAATTAAGCATAATTCTTAGTGTTGTTGTTTTTTACAATGGAACACATTCTTAATTATTCAAAAATACTTATTGAGTAAGTGTAATTTTGTATGCTGAAATCAACAGATCAATTTCTTACATTCCACCAACTATTTGTTATAACCCATTGGTGCCTGTAGCACTAAAATGCCCTCACAATATTTGCGATATCTTTGTCACCAGCATTTTATCTGAAAATATTTGAAGGAGAAATGATGTTCAGAACTAAATTTACAACTCTCCTTCAATTACTTTTTGAATTTCTGCATTATTCCAAAATTATTTGCAAAATAATGAAAATTCCAGAAGACACTTGTCCTTAAGATCTCCAGGCACAGATGGTTTTGTAACCAAATTTAATGAGTTACTATGTGTAGTTTTTAGGTAGAGTACAGTTATCTGCACACCCACACACCCACATCAAGCACATCAAACAAAGAGCAATTAATCTCAATAATGTTTGTGTAGAAATTGTCGTCTGGATCTGTGATATTTTTGACAATAACTGATGAATTGGGATTAATTTACAAAATATTTGGAGGAGAAATGTTGGTAGTGTTCTTATCAACATGACTCCTTCAAATAATTTCCCAATCAATCTTTCGCCTGAAAGATTTCACCAAAATTGTCAGATCTCTCTCGGGTGCTGTGAACATTAAAGGGTTAATCTCCGTCATAACAATGCTCCTCCTCTGTGTCTTGCAGGCAACATGTTCTCCAACGGCGCGCTGGAATCTGCCTTGGCCAACCTAGGCGTGAACACAGCCAACAGTAAAATAGATACTCCCAATGTGAAGAAGCGGCACAGGCGGGCCAAGAGTGGCAATAATAAGGTCAACGCCAACGACGGTGATGGTAGGTTTCCTCTCGATCTATGACACTAAAGAAAGCATGATTCTACTAATTATTTGAAGGATACATTTGGTTAGGTACCAAATTCCTTTTGTCCTAAAAATATTTTCAAAGAAAAGCAGCGGTAAGAAAAATATCACATGTATGACTTGTGTTTAACCTCTTCTAGGAATCCTTTTTGTGACTGGTTCTAGACATAACTTTATATGATTGTTAGTTTGTTTGTTCCTGAGTCTGATGGCTATGGGTTAGTAATTGTTTGTTTTGTTTGTTTGTTCCAGACTCTGACGGCTATGAGTTTGTGATTGTGTCTCTGGAGAACAAGCAGTGGCTGTTCGAGGCTCAGAGCAATGAGGAGAGAGACGAGTGGGTCCAAGCCATCGAACAACAAATCCTCTTTAGTCTACAGTGCAACGAAAGTAATAAGTCCAAGGTAAACTCACCGCTGCACAACTAGAGAAAATAAAACAACATAAGTCGGGGACTCTCACCGACATGTGTCATCTGCGTCTATTATGCTTTTGATCAAAATTTGGAATTCAGCATAAATTCACAAAATATATGAAGTAGAGTAGTAGATTTGGTCCAGGTCAGCAGAGTGGAAAAAATGTTGAAGAGAGTCATTTTTCTTTGATTCATAAGCCATATAAACTGAATGAAATTATATGGTTTAAAACTTGTAACATAAGGCTTAGACAAAACAGGCCATTTTAGGGGTTCTTGTAACTAATTGTATCATCGTTGTTTTTATTTGCTTTCAGAGTAAAAATAACACGATGACTGACCCGTCAGGTGTGATGGCCATCAGGAATACACGAGGCAACAGCTTCTGCGCCGACTGTGAAGCACCAAGTAAGTACCCACTTAAATGAGCTGGTCAACTGATATACCCTGCTTGCAGCCAATAGGCATACTCTATTTTCTTCAGCCTGGTCCTTGATGACCTGAGTGCAGTAAGTACTCACGTAGATGAATATCTGGATGAACTGGAAGCAATCGAACATATAGTTTGTCACAGATCACAGCAGGGGTTCACTGATATACCCTGCTTGTAGCAGGCATACTCTCTTTTCTTCTGCCCGGTCGTTGATGTCCTCTGGTACTGAACCTACACTGAATGTGTCACAGCACCAAATTGACACAGTGACTTTCGAAAGTGAGACCAGCCAAATCTAATTAAGCACAATTAAATTCACTGAATTCTTGGAAAGAATGGCTTGTAAAGCTAGTATTTTTGATACAGATTTTATTCGGCATGAGAACATCTTCATTTTATATTGTTAATAAGTTATGGTAGGTCTGTATTATTGATAGGAAGGCCTGCTTACAATTTTTTAACCACTTCCTGCATGTTGGCCTGAAAAAAATACTATGCGCCAGGACTGATTGTCTTGTTTTTGTTTTATGTTTTACTAGGTCCAGATTGGGCGAGTTTGAATCTGGGTGCTGTCATGTGTTTGTTTGTATTTTTCTAGGTCCAGACTGGACGAGTTTGAATCTGGGTGCTGTCATGTGTTTGTTTGTATTTTTCTAGGTCCAGACTGGACGAGTTTTGAATCTGGGTGCTGTCATGTGTTTGTTTGTATTTTTCTAGGTCCAGACTGGACGAGTTTGAATCTGGGTGCTGTCGTCTGTATAGAATGCTCAGGAATTCATAGGAACCTAGGTACTCATCTGAGCAGAGTACGCTCCCTAGACCTCGACGAGTGGCCGTAAGTGTACACAAACTTCTACTCAACTCTATCTCCTAATTGCTTACATATAGAGCCTTGTATACTGTACCAGTTATAATCCTGCAATGTGGTCATGACTTTCAAAAAAAATCAAAATTTGACATTGTGTTCAGTATTGTGAACTGGTTTGAATCTCCTTTTTCTAATGCTAACAAATATATATAACATCATTAATATGGAATCGGTTGTACCCAATTTAAGGTCAGACCTGTTTGCTGTGAGTGTCTGAAATGATTTATTCTTATTTTGTACCTGAATACCATTGTCTAACATGGGTGGACAAAACTAATTGAAAAATTCTTAAAACCACACTACTTGGAAGCTGTCTATCTCAACTGATTATACCTGGTAATGACTAGACCTGAATACCATTGTATAACTTGCTCATGACACTTTTCTCATGGCCAGATCTATCTTAGCGCATTCTCACTGGTAATAAATATACCCGAATATTGTTGTATAAATTGCTCATATCACGGCCAAATCTATCTCAGCTCATTCTCACCAGTAATGACTATACCCAAATATCATTGTATAACATGCTCTAACAAATGGGTCATTTAATCCTGTAGACCTGACCTGGTGGCTATCATGACGGCTGTAGGGAACGAGGTGGCCAACTCTGTCTGGGAGGGCAACACGAAGAGTCGGCCCAAACCCCAAGCCACGTCTCCGCGGGATGAGAAGGAGAGGTGGATCCGTGCCAAATACGAAGCCCTCGAGTACCTGCCCCCTCCACCCAGCATGGAACATCCCATACACCAGGTAACAAACACATAGTACTTTAGTCCACTATAATTATTTTGCAAAATAATTTCAAAAAAATATTTCACAAAGTATTGACAACTATTTCTCTGCTTTGTCAGTATTTTCATAAAACATAGGCCTCCCTCAATTGTCATTATTAAAGAGTGTCCCCAAATTACTGAGAATTTACGGTAGAAAAGAGGAAGGGTATTTTTCTTACTTCAACAATCGTCAGTAATTTTCATGAGCTTGTGATATAGACATTAATGGAAAACAAATCATACATATGGAGGAATTAGAAATTGTGGTAGTAATTTTAAATCATCCATATGTTACCTAGTGTATCTGTAAATGTGCAAGTTCTTTTTAAGGGTATGAACATAACTATAGATATTATAAGATATAGAGAAAAAAATAAGGTTTTGACCTGAAGTGACACAATGGGTACTGGTAACAATTTGCCTTTGTCTTTCAGCACCTGATCGATGCCATCGTTCACGGCAACATCCGAGACGTCATCCTCTGCCTAGCCCACGCCAAGCCCGAGGACGTGAACACCCCCTTCAGCCGCACAGACTCTCGCACAGCATTACACATAGCAGCGGCCTTGGGCAGCGTCGTCTTTGTACAGTTATTATTATGGGTAAGTCAGACTCTCATCTCAAAATAGAGATCAGCACCTCTAGATTTTCCGGGATACGGTACAATATTGATATTTACTTAATGATACAATCTTAACTTCACTTCAAATATATATTGTTAATAAATAGCAAACTGCCTTCATTTGGAGATTTAGATTTCTGAAAAACCTTATGTTCTTTCTTTTCAGTATAAGGTCAATTCAATAGTGAATAATGAAATGCCAAATCCAAAGTTTATATAACATCGAACACAGAAAAATGTATATGTGTGAAGATTTCAAAGAGTTTTTGTTCTTTCTTTCCAGTATAACGCCAATGTGAAAATAGTGGACCATGAGGGGCGTAATGCATTGTGGTATGCCCGCAACGCAGGCTCGCAGGAGTGTGTAGAACTGCTTAAGAGCAACGGCTGCCCGGAGCACCCCACGTTACCGCGTCGTCGTGGCAGCAGCACGGCCAAGCCTTCCCAGCAGCCCCCACCACCACCGCCGCAACAGAACAACAACGACGTCTTCGAGAAGCTGCCCGCCAGCGTCATCTAGTACCCCTCGCCCACACCAACTCTCCTTGCCCTGTGTCAAATAGGGTCTTAGCCAGCACAGGTCTTAGTGTCCTTTGGACTCCCGAACTCTCAAAAATCACACATCAGGACCATTTTTTAGGAACTTAGTCACATGAGTTACATGGGGTTAGATGGTACTTTTACCGGGTACTTCGTTTTCCATCGCCTCCCAAAACTATCAAAAATCACACATCAGGATTAATCTTTTTAGGAAACTTGTCAATCTCAAACAAATAAATGAAATTTTCCCCTAAATGTGACATTGTTTTACTGCTATTATGCATTTTCTCATTGAGTAAGTACATGTTTAAAATTTTTCAGAATATTTTGTGATCACCCTTGAAAAATAGGACACCCATAAGTTTGAGGATGGCCAAATATGGACACTCAGTATCAACATCCTGGCAAAGACCCTAATGTCAAGTCATGTCAGAATATCCCCAGGGGAAGGTCCTTCACCAGTTCTCTGTGAAGCCCATGATCATTTCTTCATTTTCCTGGGACTCCTTCCAGTGGTATTTTAGATACTGGTCCAGTGACCTTGGGACATATTGAAGAAACCTTTTAAATATATCAGCATAACAATAGCATTAACACACACCTAGATGCCAAAATTTCTGATCGATCTTAATGAATTAAAAATGTTGCGATTCTATGATAAAACTGCCTCGCCTAACTTAAACTTCACAATTTCAAACCAGGACATAATGAACTGATTATTTATGTCTTTCTGTTTTGTTGTTGAACTACATCACGAAAAGAAAATTGCATATAATGTGTATTAAAATCTATTTTACCACACATCAGGGGGTCAGGAAATAGGGTCGCAACAAATGAAATATGCCAAGAAGAGATTTAAGAAGAACTAATAAATATGCAAAAAGGTGCTAATTTCATTGGATGTCCACTTTCCCCTTGCTTTATGGAATAGCTATTAGTAACCTTGACATTGATCAGTTTTCACAGTAACAGGGCAATCTTCATCTTTTATCCTCACATTGTCATGATTCGTATTTGAAGGGAATGTAAATGACATATTCCTATGACATTGATATAGGTCAAACAGGGGTATTTGAAAGCATCACTTGCAAATTCCATATAATAAGTTCTTGGAATTCTGATTTTTTTTTAACAGAAATACCTGCATTTAAATGACAAGGTCAACTAAGGGGGTGGGGGGGTATCAGCTAGCAGCAGAGACTATCCTTAGTGAACAACTTTTGGGGTGAACAGGGTGGCTGGATGAAAAAGGAATGAAACGTGAAGGCCACTAGTTGTGAAGGTGCCTGATTATCTTGCCAGCAGGGTGGCTCCAAAACTGCAGCAAAATGACGTGCTTTTTCTCATGTAAATATTTCATGTGCTTGTATTTTCTTTTCGGGGAAGGAAAGGGGGAAGAAGGGCTATTTTTCAGTGGCCGTCTTGAGAGAGCAGGAATGGCCTCAGTGTATAGAAAACCATTTATAGCATTTGTATATAAACTCTTTAATTGTCGCCTTTTTGTGTTACTCCTTGGAACTTGAGAGTGCCATACATAGGGTTCATATGGGGACCCCCTATGGAAGGCTAGTAGAGAGGTAGACACAAAAACATCATGTTTAACTCAGTCATAAGTTGTATAGCTTTAATATATTCATTATTTATTTATATGTATAAAGCTAATGTGTTCATTTACTCAAACCAGACAAATCAGTTTTGTTGTAATATTTTTTCATAGTGTTTTTTTTCCAGTGGGTGAGAAGCTCCTGGAAGGGGTCATTCCTGCACTGTCATTGATGTTACATTCTACCAATAGGGGTCGCTTTTTCGGCACCATCTGAAAAAGGGGGGGTCAGCAGTCATTTTCCTTCATCTGGTGCAAGACCTATTAGTTTTTTCTCTTTAAATATGTAGATGATGTGGTAGTGATGTACACAAAATAAAATCCAGAAATTATCCCCCTTATGGATCCAGGTGGATCTCTTGAAGATAAGCAACACCTTTTTTTAGGTCATACATTACAGAACAGATGTTGAATATAAACTATTCATGCTTCAGAGTTCCTCCGGAGATAGTTGGCTGGATCTATAATGCTGTTGACAATAACCTAAGAAATTGTTATTTTACAAAATATTTGAAGGAGATGCGTTGGTAAAGTTCTGATTAATAAATCTGCTTCAAGTGTTTTCCAAATTTAGGCATTAGCCTGGAAAAATTTACCAACATCATCAGGCTGGTTTTGGTTAGTTCTGGCCTGTTTAAATGGAATAATTAAGTATGAAATAAAATGCATGTGTGATGTTATACAAATATTTCCAACAATGTGGAGAACTTTATCTGGTACAATTTTATGTTTTTCATTCTTATACCTAGCCATAAGAACAAACCTTACCAAACTAGTAGCAATGATTTTCCACTTCCTTTACAGTAACATTTATTTCCCCACTACCCAGAATGCTTGGTATGTTTTATCAATCAATGAAGTGTACACATTGTCTGATATGTGTGAAAATATCTTTATAGCAAAGCAATACTTTGATACATATTTGACTGAAAATTCTAGGTTCTGTTGGGTTTAGCAATCCTTCTGGGCCTGCCCTGATGGTCTAGTAGTTTAAGGCATTGCCACTGACTGCTTGTGGCCTCCCACCACTGCCTAGGTTCATGCACAGTCATGTGAGAAAGTTGCCAGTGATGTGATGTGATATATGGCCTATCTATGGCAGAAAAAGTGATGATAACCAAAATTTCATCCTTCTTCAAATATTTTTGAATTTTACATTATTTGATTCATGGATTACACTCAAAGCTGTCAGACCTTGTGTTCCCTTCAGATGCCATTGACTTAAGGGGAAGACTTTGTTTTGTGTACACACACAAATGACATGGTAGTTAGTGTCATTATCCAATGTTATCACAATTTCCTGGTTTGTTTTCCAGATCAGGTAACACAGGGGTTATGGGGAAGACTTTGTTTTGTGTACACACACAATGAACTCTAGATGTTAAGTGATTATTATTCCCCATTTATTTCACTGATACATGGTTCATTTTATGAATCGGGTAACATAGGGGTTAAGGGAAATAATTTTGTGTAAACATACAACAACGTCTAGTTGTGTCTTTTCCCACTTGCACCATGTCAGTTTCCTCAATGAGGTAACCTAGGGGTAAGAGTAAGACTTTGTTTTGTGTACATCCACAGGGAAATCTAGAAATTAGTGTCAGTTTCCTTTCAATTCGGGGTAAGAGTAAGACTTTGTTTTGTGTACATCCACAGGGAAATCTAGAAATTAGTGTCAGTTTCCTTTCATTTCAATGGTTCCTGGTTGGTTTTCTAGACCAGGTAACCCAGGGGTTAGAATGCCAAGATTGCTTTGTGTACACACACAATGAAGTCTAGTAGTTAGTGTCATACCCCGTTCATTTCCCTTGCATCTGGTTGGTTGGTCAAGGGGTCAGTTGGTCAAGCGGTCAGTCTCGTAGGTCACATGTACATCAAGAGCACGTAGGGCTTAGTCAGTACTGCCACACACCTGCACCATTCTCATCTACTACACCACTCATCAGACCGCCCGCCCAAATGAACCTGGGAATACCAAGGAATTCCTACGATTATCCTTAGAAAATCACAGGATTTCCTAAGGATCATCCTTAGAAAATCGCAGGATTTCCTAAGGATAATCCTTAGGAAATCTCAGGATTTCCGGAGGATCATCCATAGAAAATCACAGGATTTCCTAAGGATCATCCTTCAAAAATCACAGGATTTCCTAAGGATCATCCTAAGAAAATCACAGGATTTCCTAAGGATCATCCTAAGAAAATCACAGGATTTCCTAAGAATCATCCTTAGAAAATCACTGGATTTCCTGGGAAGTCTCGGTGACATTTTGTCGGGACACCTGCACCTAGTGTACAATCAATAGAACACACACCTACCAGCATGCTACTCTCAATCAGACATCTCATAATGAACTGATGATATAGTCGCTAAGGTTAATGTAATAATAGGTGGGCCAAGCAAGGGTCATTCTACTTTAAGTGAATTCAGTAGCCAATGCACCTAAAAGTCTGTCTTGGCTTCTGGAATTTATTTTTGAGCTGATAGTCAAAGTGTCCTTTCATTTAAGTACAAAAGGGTACTTGGCTACCATCTCAAAATCCTAAGGATGACCCCTGTCAACAAGTCTGCGATGATTCACGAGACATTTGTATTGCCTTGACTCACGACAGAGAAAATGTTGCATGCCGGAAATCAAGGAAGTTTTCTAGCATGAACTCAATTTTGAAATGCATCGATTATTGTAGTCCTTGAAGACGGTAGTAAAATCTTTGTGTTCAGCTCAAGCTAGGGCGCCATGATGGAAAAGACAAGTTTGTACATTTCTGGCCTTACTTGAGTTTTATTTGTTTTACTGTATATCGAACTGTATGTGTTAATTTTATTGTTTAGTATGTGAATTAGACAGAGGACAATGATGATGATTGAGGTGAGATTTGTAAAGAGGGATCAGTGATGATAATGAACTGTGTATTGTGTATTATAGGTGATGATGATGATGATGATGATAAGTAGAACTGTATGCATGTGTAGATTGGCTCATGTCTAGTGAATCGCTGCTGTAAATACAAATGAGATTATCAAACCAAAACCTGTGTTGTCATTCTTGTTATCGTTTACCTTGGCACAATGTAGAGCTATCTTTAAATTCTCCACTGGACGATTCCCCATCTTATCTCCCAAACCCAGTCTGCTCTAGAGGTACACATATATCTTGTTATTTAGAGAAAGTTCATCAAGCATAGGTTAACAAAGTAAATGGGTATTAGCACTGTTAGAATATAACTCATTCCTGGTAATGTTTAGCTAATCAATCAATCATAATGCACAATGTTTAGTCAATCTAATAATCATAATGCGCAATTAGTCTTATATAAAAATGATCTATAAAGATTGGACCTGAAGTTGTGCCACATAACATCACCACTGATGGTGTAATATTGGCAGGCAATGTCACAAATTATTCTCAGTCAGGCTTTACCCAAAACTGCCCCCTAGATTGTTAGTACAGATTCCTATCATAAATAAATGTGCATTTAGGGTCTGGCAATAGTGGTGGGGGAAGCCCTACAAGTATAGTTGCAGATAAGAATCTGCCTGGCAAGTCTAATTTCACCCCCAGTGGTCAGCTCCACGGCTGGTACACATGGAGAAAGAAATGTACTTACCACAACTAAAAATTAATTACACAGCACAAGTAATTGTTGCTAAGTGATAATTGCTTAACCCATTGGCACTCAGAGCGGCCAAAACAGGCCTGACTATTTTGTTGATATTTTCCTCACAATAGCATTTTTATCAAAAATATTTGAAGGAGAAATGTTTATCAGAATATTACCAACAACTCTCCTTCAAATATTTTGTGAGAATTTGCTTTATTTCCAAGTTATTTTCAAAAGTATGAAAATAGCAGACGATACTTTCCTGGGGAACTCGAGTGTGAATGGGTTAAAAAAAACCTACTTCTTATTACGTTTTTCTCCAGGAAAAACAATAAATCTCAAGACAATCCAGCAAATACATGTCCTAATTCTTGTTGCCATTATAAAACGAATTTCTGGTGCTGTTCTAGCATCTCGTCTTGGAACATTCAACCCTGCAAGGAATATCTGATTCTAATCAATGCATTAATGAATTGGGAATCCCTGATTAGTTGAAAAAATGGATGATCACTACACAGAGAATAGTAGCCAGTACAGTTCCCTGATCTGCTTTGCCACTAGCCAATTCCGAGCTACCAGGCTTTAAAACATACTGTGTTACATAGGGATGGGGATCGTTGAGAATTCTACGGTTCGGTTCGGTTCTCGGTTTTGCTTCTACGGTTCGGTTTTATCACGGTTTCCTAAACGGTTTATTAATGACATTTCTTGGATACGAAACTACGCAATGGAATGCGTGGCTGAACTTGCCTGAGCTGGAAAGTTCCTAAATACTAGCTCCCTGGCCACTTTCTCTACACTCAGAAGGCTTCTGAGCATAGTGAAAGTGGGCAGGGTACCAGACTTGAGAGATTTTGAAATGGCTGTTTGATCGTCGCGCTTGGCAGACATTGTGAGGCCAGCGAGGAGGTAGGTGCTGACAGTTTTATTTCGCCTCCAGGAACCCTGTGCATGCATAGAAAACCGAACCGTGTAGAGGGAGGTCTGGTTTTTGACTGGGTAACCGAAATGCTCAGGCCGGTATCACATATAAACCGGTCCCCGGTCCCCATCCCTAGTGTTACACCTTAATAATAGGTAATTCAATGCTTATTCCTACATAAAGACAGACTTATATTCTATTTATAAATATAACTCTCTGATAAAGATATGTGGCCTACTCCTTGGTCATTAGTTCGTCCAATTTCCACAACAGGGGGCTGTGCATGCAGCAAAACATTAAGTATCCACACTAGCATATATCCACAAGGAATGACATCTGAATAAGGCCTGAGAGGTAGGCTACCTTGCCATATTCCATGGGTTGCCCAGTGCTGGACGATCAACTGACCAGATCTCAATGGCGACACTGTAGAGTAAGGTCTTAGGTGATGACCTCCTGTTGCTCTGGTCTGTTCCATCTGTTCCGAGAAGACTTGACAAGATGGTGGCTGAGAGTCTGGTCAGATGGGTGTGCTCATCACAAAATGGTTGGAAATTTATTGAAAATAATAGACATTCATGAATGAATCATTAACTCTCATTTTATCTGAAAGGGAGTTGTTGGTCTGGATATGATTAATATTTCTTTCATTTTCTTTTTTAATAAAGGATTTAGTAACAGTTGAAGATATTTAGCACCAAAATAACCTTATATTTTGTCCTATACGGGGATTTAAAGTGTGCTACTCATTCTCCTCTGGACATTGGTATAAATAAAAAGGCTTAACAATAACAATTTCACTGCTTTAGATTTATTGTCTCCGACCGCTGCAGTCTCTCATTTATGTTGGGCCACTACAAAAAATCGCAGGACCTGGATTTAGAACTAAATTTTTGAATTTTAGGTGGGCCTGCAAATCTATGGACCATCCAAAAGAATCATGTGATAATGACAACCCTTTGCAAATTCGAAATCTTCATCAATGTTCCAAGGATTGTCATTTATTTCAACTGCAGTCGCAGACTTGCATTATATTCTTAATGAGTAATTTAGTACCTTCCCTATATAGGCAAGTGTTGCAGTACCTCTTCTCACCTGCCTGCTACCTTGGATTAAGAAAAGAATGGATATGTAACGAGAGACCAATTACTATATGCCCTATAGTTACATGCTAGCCTCATGCCAGGACTAGCAGATAAGGCAGCAGCACGAGGTCACATGGGAACAAGGACCAATCAGGGCTCCCGCATCGATTACATTACAGAGAAACCTTATCTCCACCACCTGCTGGGGGTGCCCAGAGCACCTATTAGCCACTATTAATTGACACTGGTTGAGGCTAGCATGTTCAGGTTGACCGGCTGGTTTCCATTCCATGTGTTGGTCTTCTAAGCTGCTACCTAGGGATATTGCCTGTAAAGGTCAAGCCCTCTGAGCACTTTTAACCCTCATGCTGCTGGTGGCTCAATACAAAATGATGCAAAAAAGCTAAAAAAAATGACAAACCCTGGCACATGGGTACTTATCTGATAGTACTCAGCAAGAGCTATCCATTGAATACCAACATGACAGGGTTTAAATGGTTTTCAAAAATCTTTGCGTCCTTGTCGTTTTGACAAAAGTAGCCTCAGCACCAGAAGGGTTAAATTGTGTTAAGAGATGTTGCTAGTGGAGTTCAGAAAAGCATTTCTCCTTTAAATACCCTATATGTTGGGCAGCCTGCAAAGATATTGCCAAATACTTCAGATCTCTTAGGACCACTGCAGCATAAAGAAAGTTAGTATAGCCACACACAGGGTGTTACCCAGGATTTCGAAACAGGGGGTCAAAACTGAGGATTTATGAAATTTTGGGGGTCGAAAGTCAGTTACTCAATTTAAAAGAATAATCATAACAACCCTATATATTGACACAGCAAGACAAGTCTGCTTCTTTACATCATTTAATGTACCTATTGTCTTGTATGAATAAAACTTTTGAAATATTCCATTGGACTGAACATTCACAGAAAATCTTACGAGATTAAACTGGGTGTCATTTTCCCAAAAATCTTGTGTTTGGGAGTCGAAATGATTGGGTAACTCCCTGGCCACACAGCAGCCTGGCCCCAATGGGGTAAGATGAATCTTGCTTCTATTTTAAGCCAAATATTCCCTGGAGTATTATGCAATCAGTACAATTACTATTGGGGATCCTAACTTCCTAGGACCTATCCAATACTACATTGTATATAATCTTCTCCAAGGTACTTTTTAATTGAATGATTTTGTATGTGGGTGGGTTCTCAGTGCTGCATGGATATAATAATCATATACTGATTACTCAAAGGCCAACATCAACAATACCCTACAACACTAGTGCTAATAAGGCACTAGTTTCACTCATATAATTTGTTTAAAGATTTTCTGCAAAAACTTAGCCAGCAGAGCACCTGGGCATTATTTGGACGTACACACCCTAAAATATTACTCCTCAGGACACCCAAAAATGTTTGTGAATAATTTCAAAAAATGTTGATTTCAAGCATAAAATTTAATTTTTTTCACCTCAATATAATTCCCACGTTGGCTAAGGATATTTTGCAATATTTCAATAAGTAAAACATTGGGCACCCAGTTTCTAAATCCTGATTAGGGGCATTTCAGCAAAAAAGTGAAGTGGCTTGTTGAATTTCAAAAGCCTTAAATCATGATTTATAAATTTGAATATAAAAGTAGACATTTTAAACCTTCTAGAACAACTTTAATTTTTTTCCTGACTTATTTAGTTAGCGAGATATAGAAAATTGAACTTTGAAAAACTCTTTTGTGGGTTCTACACGGGACATTTACTAATATTGATTTTTTTCTTCAATTTTGATTTTATCCATCAGTAACTTCCATGAATGCATCACAATAGCCTTCATTACCTTGTCCCCACTTTTTTTGTAAATGAAATATTAATCCAATGAGTGATTTATGCATGTCAAAATTGTCATTGTCCCGTGTAGAACTTTTTTACATATAAAAGTTTATTTTTCTTGAAATCTAGAAGACCTATCACAGATCCTTTTGGAATTCTCTCCCTACACATAGAAATAGGTATTTCGACATGTTCCTCTTATATTTCTTGTAAATGGAAGTCTTTAAAATGTGGACCTTAAAAAAAAGTTCTACACAGGACAATCTGGTTCTACACGGGACATCTGTGCCTTAAAACCTATTAGATGATATAAAAAAATGTTTGAACTTCCATGAATGCATCACAATAGCCTTCATTACCTTGTTTCAACTTTTTTCAAATGAAATAGTAATCAAATGAGTAATTTAAATGCATGTCAAAATTGTCATTGTCCCGTGTAGAACCTTTATACGTATAAAAGTTTATTTTTCTTGAAATCTAGTAGACCTATCACAGATTCTTTTGGAAATCTCTCCCTACACATAGAAAGAGATATTTTGACATGTTTCTTTTATATTTCTTGTTAACGGAAGTCTTTAAAATGTGAACCTTAAAAAAAAGTTCTACACGGGACAATCTGGTTCTACACGGGACATCTGTGACATCTGTGTAGAACCGTCCCGTGGAGAACCCACCTTCTTCATTAATTACTTTGTTTTCTTAGAATTTAAATGAGAATATAACAAGAATGAAACAAATTCATGAAGTAGAGTTTAACTGGTTTCATACAAATGTAATTTGATTATCATGTGATTTGTACAAGAAGAGGAATTTAAGATGATATGAAGCTATTGAAAAGCAAATTTAATTTATTGAAATTGATCTCCTTAACTTATCTTAAAGACAAGAAAGAGTGTATTCATATTAACTCTAGTGGTTAAGGTTATGTTCTTGTTTAACTAAAACTTCTTATTTATGCTCTAGGGGCTAGAAAAGCACTGAAAAAGTATAAGTGAAAAGTGTCCCGTGTAGAACCGTCCCGTGTAGAACCCACCTTCTTCATTAATAACTATGTTTTCTTAAAATTCAAATGAGAATGTAACAAGAAAGAAACAAATTCATAAAGTAGAGTTTCACTGCTTTCATACAAATGTAATTTGATTAACATGTGATTTCTACAAGAAGAGGAATTTAAGATGTAATGAAGCTATCAAAAAGTCACTTCACTTTGATGTCCCGTGTAGAACCAGCGGTTTTTCCCAATTTCTGACAAAAGTATTAGTCTAATATTTGTTATAAATATATATTTCAATAGAGGAAAGGGTCAATATTTGCTTGATGCAAATATATTTATTGAAATGAATTCCATTTTAAAGCTATTTAGCTCTGAAGTGTGTGTTTTGTCCCGAGTAGAACCGGAGCAAATCGTGAAATGCCCCATTAAGACCTTGGTGAGGAAAGTAAATACTTTTTCAAAGGGAGCATCTGTGGTAATTTTCGTAAAATGACTTCATTCTTCATACCTAATATTTGTCATTCACCCAAATACAATGCTCTGAGTGAATAATGAACTTGTAAACCTTATGCTCTAGAAAATTACAAATTATTAGAATTATCCATATGAAAATATGATCAATGTGAAATTAACCAGTGCCATCACTGACCATCAGTCCATAAATTGTAATGTTCAGCAGTTTAAAGGTTTATATTGATAATTTGTGAATGAAGGGCCATTTATTTTTTTCAAAACAGATGGATCTAACCTTTCCTAATTTCACAGAAGTGCCATAGTCCCTCTTTCTGTATTTCAGAACCTCTAAGGATTCACTCCTAAGTCTACATATAGGTGGATAGGAATTCATACAAAATGTGTAACAATCTATTAACTTTTGACTATATGTATTTTATATCATCAAATTTGTTACAAATTTACATCTTGTCACAGGTATCTACAAACATTCTAGGAAGAATATAAGTATGAACAATCACACATAACTATATGCCACAAGGGCCCATTTACAGCTTCACTCTATATAATTCATATAACAGTTATGCACACTATACTAAATATTTACACAGTCACACAATCAAGTATCAGGAATGTACATGTAGTTAGTCTCATATAGGAGATGTTGTGAATTAATGGATATGTTTCAGCCTTTCTCATAAGAGTATAGAGTCAAACTCTTATTTTAGAACATCTAATTGCAATGGAAATGAAAGAAATGTGATCCTGTCTGTTCATTGTTTATGTAGTGTTAATTCCAATCCAATTCAAGAGTACAGCACACAAGAAATTGTCACTTTCTTCCTGGTTGATTTCAATGTCTTTTCATTCAATTGTCATTAGCACTGCAAGTCGGAAAGCAGCATTGTCATTTACATTTCCTGTACTATTGGCTCCCTGACTTTTGGTTTGTTTGGGTTGTGCTCAAGAAGCCAGTCTGCCAGCCATACAACAGGGTCTCTGGGCTTCTGTTTGCAGAGCTCTGTTAGTCCTTTCAGCAAAGTAGGGTTAACAGCACGGGCAAGGTAATCTCTTGCTGCTTGGCCGACAGGCACTGGCTCTACAACACTATCAGGAAAGAAGAAACGTATTTCTCTTTCGGCGCTGGAATAGCTGTCACTGCCATGTAGACCATTTCGTTGGTCATCAGTTCCATACAAGGCTCTGAGGGAATCTGGATGTGTCTGTCTTGCCTTCAAGGTATTGGTCGGTCCAACAAGTTCTCTCCAGTATGAGATCGCCTTATCTCTGGCCAAGGCTAGTGCCACCACTGGCCCACTACTCATGTAAGCCACAAGGCTAGGGAAAAACAGTTTTCCATAATGTTCAGCATAGAAGTCACTGGCCTGCTCAGGAGTCAGATGCACTCTTCTCTTTTGAAGAAGTGTGAAGCCAGATCTGATGATTATATCTTCTATTTCCTCTGATCTGTGAACAGCATCAGGCTTAATGATTGCTAGAGTCCGTTCGACAAATATTTCTGGCGGATCCATATTAACTCCTTCAGACGTTTCACCCGTCATAATTGTATTTTTACGTGGTTATAGGCAGGAGTAGTGAAGTGAGCTCCCAAACAAAATGGCAGTCTCTAGGTCGGTTGCTATGTAAGGCGATTGACCTTTGTAGGTCAACGCCATGGCGACGGCTATAAACGTGAGGAATTGTGGGATATGTCGCCATTTTGAAATCATCGGGATGGACTGTTGTTTACATTTTGATCATATCATTTTGGATATTTCTCGCAGGTTAACATAACGAAGGTAATAGTATTGATATGTAATGAAGATGGCAGAAATTCTAGTTCTATTACCATTCTTAGATATTGACGCCACTGTCGCTTAACACTGTTTTTGCGAAGATATTTCACATATTCAAACAGGTGCTTGATTGATGACATTCCTGTCTGTGTAGTGTGTATAATGGAATAGTGTTATGGAAATTGGATCTAAATACCTAGTCCTAGATGAGAGAGAAATTGTAGGAGGCAACTTTGATTAAGTCAAAACAAGTTTTTATTTCACGAATCATTGATGATCAGAAATTAAGTTACTTTTGGGTAACACTTATTCTTGACATCAAACTACATGACATGTACACACCATGGGCAGGGACATATGTTTTGAGTAATGTCAGTGGCTAACTTAAGCTAGGCTACCTGGACCACAAGAGGGGGTATTCAGCTCTACATGGAGTGATGGGTCATGATTGCCCAAGAGAAGCTTGTGTAGGATTTAGTCCGCTTGATCCTGTGATCAAAATTGACCACACTTTTCCCATTCATTAAACTAAGCCCAATTTGCCAATATTCCAATACTGACACATGAAAATCCAGGAATCCACAAGCCTTCTGTATAGGTATAGGAAATATTGGTGACTGAAAATTACTAGATAACTGAAGTTTCTACCACTATAAGGTCCTTTACCTGGATGGTGTCAATGGATGCAGTTCTTTAATTTTGTTCTTTTCTTTTTCAGGGTACTTCTCAAGAAAAGGCACATTTGACAGGTTCAAAAAGTGCTAAATATAGCTGTGGAAAACACGACAACATCAGCTATTCTACAAACATGGAATAATGATGATATAGATATGAGTAAGTCAAAAACTATCCAAAGAAAGGTTTACGTTGAGGAGCCTGTATTAGACGAAAGTTTGGAGGAAGACGAATATCGATACGTCAATAGCCGCATCTCAGATGCACCCACTAACGATGACGATTCTTTGATAGATGACATAGATTCCAATCGCTATGTAAATGGCGGACAATCGCTTGCTGATACAAACTCAACAGGTAAACCTCAATTTGTGCTCCGACATTCTGCTACTCATAAAGGTAAAAGTCAAAAGGAACAAGATCTTAATCGCAATGGTAGCTCAGATAGCGGAACTGATATGCTGAGTGATGCTGAGTTACTCGAGCAAGAGAAATACTACCAGAAGCACTTAAAGAACAAGTTACAAGAGGAAACAAAGAACAACTTCGGGAGTTTGGTCCCGAGGTTGAATCTCAGCGGGAGCAGTGATGAGGAAAATATCATTCCGCGGGATTCCTTGGATATCGGTCTGATGGACGATACATACAGGAGCAGTGAGAATAACGACTCTTTGGATGCTGATAAAGATTCTCTTGAGGAGGGTGAGTCAGGAAAGTTTTCCGTCGATAGCATAACAAAGGACTGGAAGGACCCTCCCAAGAACCCGTTTCATATGGGGGAACCAAGCTTGGCTCAAGGACGGCATCAGGAATACCAGGAGCCCCCTCTACCAGGGTATAGCACTAACTATCAAAATACAGACTCTGATTTCACTCCATCAATGAGGGGGCAGGTGGCGCCACCTAGAGAGCAGGGATTATTACATCAACAAGTACCCTCTCAGAATGAACCAACAGCTCCTAATGATTTGAGAGAAGAGTACTATGGTGGCAATAGAAATGGTGGGGGTGACAAAGAAACATTTCAACAATACCCTTATAATGGGTATGGGCAGACAGGTCCCAGTAGGAATAATGATGGTCGGTATCCAGAGCCACATGGTCAAAGGGGTAGGCAACATGTGGCGCCACCTAGAGCCGAGCAAGTAAATCAGACATATAATGATCAGCAGTATTATGATGGTGGCAATAATCATTTCCACACACAACAACCCAATATCAACCCACACCATAATGCACATGGTGATTATGGTAAGGATATTTCAATGAGAGAAATGAATAATCGGACTGATGACCAAATTCAACCTCATTTTCATGGGTATAGTCAAGGGTATGATAGACAGGACAATTATTATGGGAATGAGGTTCACAATAAAGGACATCAGCAACAATACAGGCAATATGAACAGTATGAACCTCTGCCACCAAGTCACCAGCCTATGCAGAAAAATAATGGTTCAAGACCCCTCAGAACGGAGCAAGAATATCGTGACCTTCTAATCCAAGCACAACCATCACAGAATGTTAGATCAGGACAAGATCGGCCTGAAGAGTATCAGAATTTCTCTGGTCATCACCCGTCCATGCCACATGGCTTTGTACAAAATAGGCAAATGGAGGGGTACGCGGACATGCAAAATAGCCACCCTAGGCCTCCTCAAGAGTACGAGGGACAGCAGGGGCAGTATCAGGAGAGTTACAGTAATGTAGCACAAGATAGACCACAATATAACCAAAGAATCCCTGTAATGCAGGCTCCACAACATGCAAGTTATCATGACTCTGTTCAAAATTCCCATAAACCACCCAGGCCTCCCAGGGACCATCCTGGACCAGAACAAGGTAGGAATATCCCAAATAATCCACATCATTATGAGGACCGTCCTGGACCACAACCAGGTGGGAATAATGAATTCCCAAATAACCAACATCATTATGAGGGAGTGGAAAGAGATCATGGGACAGGCATCCCACAATCTGTACCTAACAGGACTGCTCCTATGGTGAAACAAGAGACGGATGAAAATGGTTATGAGGAGATGGGAGATTTTGATGGAATTGTTAGCCTAAAGGAGTCGCCTAGAAATCAGAGTGACTTCATTGAGAAAAATAAGCAGATTGCTGTAGGTGTGGCCCCGAGGGAGGCAAGGAGAACCTACGGCCAGCTCCATTCTCTGAAGAAACAGAAACCTGTCTTGAGCCCAGGTAGGTCATAGAATATCAACCCTTTCATGCCTGGAATTCTCCCTTCTTATGGGTCTATGATACTTTCGAAAATACAAATTTTAAAGTTAGTTAATGCCTGGAAATCTTAACTCGTGTCATCTGGACCAAAGATACTTTTAAAAATAGCTTTGGAATTGAGCATTTAACTTTGCACAATATTTGAAGGAGTTGTAGGTAGACTTCTGATGAACATCTCTCCTTGAAATATTTTGTTAAGATTACTTTTTTTATTAAGTAGTCAGGCGGTTTTGGTCTCTGTAAGACATGAATGGGTTTAATGAGTAAAGGAGGTTGATTTATGATAGAGAATTCTCCCTCAAATATTTTCCAGTAAAAAAACAATTTGCTTAATTAAAAGCGGTAGATCTACATCTCCAATAAAACACAAAACAATCCCCTTTGAACATACAAAACAAGGGGATTCTGTCTTTCATTGTTCCATTAAGTCAACTTTAGAAATTGAAACACGGTAGTTTTCATAGCTTTCAAAATTAGTTTATCCTATGGCAAAACCACATTTCTATGATATTTAAGTATGAATAAGAAATGACTATAAATGTGTAGAAGGTTTGCTTAACAATTGACATTCATATCTGACAAAGTTATCCATTGATGTTTTGATGTTCCCCTTTTAAATTGTCATCTAAATGGAATGAAGCCTCTCAAAAAGTTTTGGGAATAATATATACATTGAAAAAATACCTATAGGTTATAGATTGGTTCTGAAAGTATATATCAGTTAATTAGGATCTCCCAATGAGTTCCTTCTTTGAGATGCAGGGCTTGCCCTGATAGCTGAGTTGTCTAACACTTAACACCATTAACTGATCGCTGTCTCTTACCACTGGCCAGGAGTCCTCAGTGCGCATGAGAAAATGGCTGTGAATTGAGGTTATGCAGTGATTTTTATTGGATGTTTTCCTCCATCATTTACAACTGGCTATCCAATGAAATTCCAAATGCAAATTCTTTGTTATTCAGGTGGTTCGAGAGGGCGTCCACCCATCCCTGGTAGCGGAGTGTCGGTGAGATCAACACAATCGGAAAAACTTCCTCGGAAAAGAGACCAAGATGGGTTTGCGTCCAGGAAACCAGCATCTGCCGAAGACCTATGGAGTCAGCGATCAAAATCGCTGTCCTCGCACAAACGTGAAAAACTGTCTGGAAACAAGTCTATGAAAGGTAGCCCATTGAAGAAGTACCCCAGTGAAAGTCGTGTGAATGATATCCAAGCGACTAAACCACATTTTGTTGAGCCACTACCACCGCGCCCACCTCAGGCTCCTCGGCAAATCAGATCAGAGTATCCACGAGAGCCCGCTGGCTACGGGTACGAAGCGGAGGGACCAGCGCAGCATGGGGCTTGGCGGGAGGAGCCAATGGAGAGAGTCAGCATCGTCGCTAATCCACAGGTTCTCTCCCCCGCACCTGACAAGCCGATTGGTCCAATTGTACCCCGGCAGCGCCCCTCGGGACCCATTCAGCAGCGATATAATCAGGACCCAGTACCGAACCACAGAAATACCAGACCTGAGCAGGTACGGCAAGGGTTATGCCCTTATTTGGTTATCTTAGATATTGTTCTTTTATTGTAACCCTTTCATGCCTGCGGGGCCCAAAACACAAAGACTATGTAGATGATATTTTTGTAACAAGAGCAGTTAAAGGAAAATAGTTCATGGAAAAATGTTCATAAAAACCAACTCCACATCCCCCTTCAAATACTATGGGAGGTTTTGATATATTGAAAACTTATTTTCATAAGTAGCCCTACCAAAAATTGCACTAGCTCTATCCAAAATTTGAAAAAGCATGACCGAAAATGTGGCACTATAATGCTAAACAATCTCATTGGCTTCAGCTGCAAGAGTACAAAATTGTAACTGCATATTTTATTGTTTCCTCCAAGAAAATGTGGAGTTTTTGCTGTAAGTGGTGTTTTGATTATCATCAAATCCTAATAAATCTGTTTGATAATTGCAGAGGAATAGCATTGACTACAGTGGAAGAGAAGTGTTAGGAAATGTACAAGGGGGTGAACAACGTCCAATGCAGTACAATTACCAGCAACCTGCGGCTAGGGACAACGTGAGTGTTATATCTATTGGAATATTTTTTTTGTATTTTGCAACACAATACAATATTTCATTAATGATTCACTATCTTAAAGATATTTTTAACAATATTTTTTGCTGGCCAGCAAATTTTGTTGAATTAAGCACAGTCAACTTCAGAAATTTTGCTAATAAATGGCAGGAAAATATTTGAAGAATTGATGTTATCCAGAACATAACCAACAACTCTTCCTCAAATATCTTGGAAAATCTTTCTTAATTTCCAAATTATTGTCAAATATATCAAAGATCCAGACTACCTTAAGAGTAACTCTTAGGAATTAATGGGCTAACAACCTGATTATCAAACACTTAGTTCTAAACATAAACCTGTGTTTCCAGATTCAGTATGGCTACCCCACAGAAGAGGAATACATGGGAATGAGAGAGAGTATTCCCCCTCCTCCTCATCCTCCTCCTCCTCCTCAAGTGGCCTCGTCTCTGCAGCAGAGCCAGGCTCCCATCACCAGCCCGTACCAGGTCATACCCCCCATCAACACTCCGCCTAAAAGACCTACAAAGGCACAGGAAGAACAGCAAACAACACATGATAAAGGTCAGTTCATTTCATTTACTGTGGATCTGCACCAGGATTAGTATGAGCTTAGATGAAGAGAACATGGATATATTAGAGTGATACGCTGTCAGAGTGTTTTAATTATTGGGTATTTATATCTCCCAGATTTTCAACAATGTTTTAACATAAAACTGGGACAAGAGAATGTGCTTGGAACATATGTTTTCCCCCATTGAAGGTTTTTGTTATTAATATTGTTTTGTATTTTCAGTAGGTTATGGTGATCAGTTTAGGAAACAGAAGGAGAAGAAGCAACCCGAGTATAAACCTTACACTCTTAAAGACTACAAAAAGATCACTAAGTCCTCTCCAAGGACTGGGGGCTTGGGTCCTGACATGGACAATGACACACTGAGAGAAAAGGTAAAAACACAAAACATCCATGAAAATTTATTCTAAATTAAAATAGTGTTCATATTTTATTTATATAGTAATGTACTCTCAAAATTATAAACCTATAAATAACCTAAAATCAGATAACAAAATTTATTTGGGTTTGACGAAAAAAAAAATTACCTTTAAAATTGTATATGTTTTGATCTTTTGATAATGCTTTATTACAGGTGTCAAACAAAGGCCTACCCTAGGTATACTTTTTAGTTCAGGTAACATCTCTGACATTGGCTTATACATTTGGTGACTTAGTGTCTCTACTAGCGTTTTAGGCAATTTGCTATGTTTTGTGTGTATCATTCATTATTACAGTGCACTTGAAGTCTCACATTGTATTTCTTCTGGAATATAATGCTGTAATGAGGTTTAACCTGCTTATTTCTGTAATGCCTCGAAGTAGCTTTCTTTTACCATCCTGACCATTTTCATGGTATCTTTCAAATGCCTCAATATTTCATGAAGAAATCTTCTTCGGAAACCAACCCGTAACTCTTCTTCAGTTATTTGTAAATTTATGATTAATTCCAAAGATTTTTTGGAATGTATCATAGGTCCAGATGACACCTGTCTAGAAAAGCTCCTAGTATGAATGGGTTAAATCGGTTGTTGGCCAACCTATCATGGTCTGAAACAATGGAAAATCACTACAGTATTGTCATGCTAAAATATTGCTTTCATTGCAGGCTGAGAAACGACAGAGGCAATTGGAGTTTGCTCGCAAAGCGAGTGAGAGAAACCGCTCAGAGTTTGCGGTCAAGAAACCTCCCAAGCCCCGTCCCCCAACAGAGAAGGAGAAAGAAAATGAGGAGCAGTTAAAAAAGCGAAAAGCTGTAAGTTTAGATTTTTGATAATGAAATACTATATGTAAGATATTGTCATATTAGATATGAAATATTTTCAAAAGTTCAGGTTTTATATACTTAGTATTAAATCATTGTACCAGAACTATTGTTCAGTGCACCATTACTGTATAAGACTTTAATTTGGAGTGTTAAAAATAAATTTCGCTTTACAGCCCTGCTGGAGGGTATTTGTGCAACATTAAATTTGCACATTCAAGAACTGAAACTATTTATTCATTATTATATGGCTATTTATTTTAAGGATGTTAGTGCAAAAAAATAGTAGGGCTGTCATTGATAATGCCCGTATCGATGAATTGACAAAAAACCTTATCGATTATCGATATCGAAGAAGGCACAACACATCGATTCATAGGCAAATTAGGTAAATAAACTATTTTTCAGGAAAACACAGCTTTAACAACACATTAACTCCCCACTACAACTGTGTGCGTCCATTCCATTTATCCTTGAATTCACACAGATGAATGTGTATGTGTTAGGACTGTGATCAATAGGTCAAAAAATCACCCGACACGCCAACTACAACCATTCCTCATGAGCACATTGCTGGTGTTCATTCATTTTGAATTCGATTCGCTGAATCGAATCGAAGTAGCGTATCGATAATAATATTGTCGATTATCGAATCAATAAATATTTCTTATCAATGACAGCCCTAAAAAATAGCGAAATTTCAAATGCCTGTAAAAAAAAATACCACTTATGCAGTATTTAATGCTAAATCTCTCTCTCTCTCACTCTCTCTCTCTTACACACACTAAGTATTAATATTATTTTTGGCTGCCCTAGATAATTCATAGGTTGCCCTAAAGCTTCCCTGCCCCCTTTAACCTTTGTTGTTTGCATATAGTTGTCACTCCTGGGTGTTGATTTTCTACCTGACATCCACATTTTTACCACAGCCTGATGTCTTTATTGCCTGTTATTCTTGCAGGCGATGGAGTATGCTAAGGGTGTGCGGCATCGGGCGAGAACCAGAACTGCAGAGCGGCAGTCCACGGGTCAGAGCAGCGCCAGATCCAACGGCAGCCTGGATTCCTCCAGATCTCTAGAGAGCCAGCAGGGTCACGATGCTCCAGAGCTTGTGGATCTGGACACCTTGCGGCAGCGCCATGAGAGAGACAAGCAGGCCGCGGCAAACATAAGACACACTCTACACAGCAGCGCAGCGCAAGCCACGTAGCACAAAACTACGATGGATATGAATAAAAAGTTCAGAGCTGGTTGATCTGAATACTGGAACTGTCTCTCGGTAGACTCTACTTCATAGCAGTGCAGCACTATAGCAGCAATTTAGAAAAAGGTTCAGAGTGAAGAATTCGTCCAGAGTTGGTAGATGTGAATATTGAGACTGTCACTGACTACATAGCAGCTATCAAGCTTATTTCAGAGTCCTAGGTCTAGAGTTGCATGATCTGAATAATGAGAATGTCTCTCCATAGAAGTGCAGCACATAGTGCTTTGCAGCTATCTAGAATAGTTCAGAGATAATCTAGAGTTCTTTAATCTGAACCCTAGGAGTCTCTACACAGCAACATAGAATTCTTGCTCAAGAGTCAAAAGTTGAGAGTTTGTTGATCTGAATGCCGAGTGTTAATTCAGAGATGGAGAAATCGCCATCTGGGAGACACTCATCATATCGCTCATGCCACATCAAGAAACTGGACCTATTTTACTTGTAAAAATATCTTTGAAATTAATGGTAAATTCACAAAATATTTGAAGGGGAGTTGTGAGATGGATTCTGAGGTACATTTCCCCTTCAAATATTTTCTGAAAATCGCTAATGCTGCAGAAATATCACCATAATGGTCAAGCAGTTTTGGGCATAATCCATAAATGCTTGCTGTGGCCAAAATCAGCCTGACAATTTTGATGAAATCTTGCAGGCAAAAGCAAAGATGGGAAAATATTTGAGGAAAAAATACTATTGAGAACATTACCAACATCTCTTCTTCAAATATTTTGTGAAATCATTTTTAATTTCCAAATTATTGTGAAAAGTATCAAAAATCCAGACGACAATTTTAAAAGTAGCCTTAAGCATTGATGGGTTGGAGTTTGAATCTCAGTTTAATCTAGTCACTGTAGAGGAAGCCTGAGAGAGGTAGCAGCTTCCATCAAAGAGACGGCCTGGCCTGGAAACATGCTTAAGTGTTACTCTTGAAAGTATTGTCTGGATCTTTGATACTTTTGACCATAACTTGTAAATTAAATATTTGAAGGAGAGTTGGTTGTAGTATTCCAATAAACTTTCCTCCTTCAAATTTTTTAACGACTATGCTTTTGCCTCAAAGATATCATCGAAGTTGTCAGGCTGCTTTTGGCCACTGCGAACATTAATGGGTTAAGATGTGAGGAACTATGTAATGCTGCAGAAATACTTGTTGTGCATTCATCTTCATTCATCAGCACAATGTAAATATATGTGATATATGTTAATAGAAATATATATGATAATAGAAATATGAGCAATATGTGTAAAAGTTTGAAAGGTCTATTTTCTTAGTCAAGATATAGTCATCTATTCTTCTACTCTACTGTTGTTTCCTCATTGCACTTATATTCAAAGCTGGAAGTACATGTAATTGAGCTTAAAAGTAGGAGGTATAACTTCCATTTGTTATGTTTTTGTAATAAGGTGTGCTTGCAAGAAGAAAAAGGTTATATTACAGGTCTCGACACTTAAACAGTGAACCGCTGGCCGCAGGCCAGTAAAATTCCCAAAAATGGCTTTGGGCCAGAAAAAAACAGAGTTCAACTGGAACAACAGGGCCAATACACATTTGGGGACATTTATCACATTTTCCCCCACATCAGGCACATCAAATGTCTGATAATTTTATGAGAAAAATTTCGACCAGTAAAAGTTTTGCAGAACCAGTACATCCTTGGTCCTACGGGGCCAGTAACTTTTTAAGTTAGAGTCAAGGCCTGTATTACATTATTTATTTCAGCTTATGATTGATTGTCACAAACAGGAATATACAACTTCCACCTGGTATCATTTATGTCATCTTGTTTTAACTATCCATAGTCTTTTTCACAAATATTATTTGGTATGGATGGAAAACTTTCAAAACTATGAGGTAACATACTAAGGATGGAAAATTTCCATTGTTGGATACACAAGCAATATAATAAGCAATAAAATAGGAGTGAGACCAGGCCACTTTGAATAATTGTCTTACATTTTTTGTCTGCTTATAAAGCATTTAGCTCAAAATAAAATCTTGAAATATCAAGAAATTTATCACTTGTGCTATGCACTGTTGATATATATGCCCCAAACATATTTACCCATTTTTGATAATATATTTTAAATCATGGCATTTTCCAAAAAATATTTCAATGATAAATGTTGATCTGATAACAACTCATCTTCAAACATTTTGTGAATAGATGCTTCATTCCAAAGTTATTTTCAAAAGTTTAATATATTCAGACGACACTTGTTAAGATCTCCAGGTATAAATGGATTAACGACCAAAGTACTCATCTATTTGATGGCATCTTGAATGCTATCGGGAATTGTTTTAGTATAACTCCGCAGCTGTTAAGGTATATGTGGCAATAAACGATGTATGTAAATAAAGAGGTTTGCAGGAATAAGGCAATCTGGTCATTGGGGTGCATTTATTATTCTTTTAGGCAAAGCACTTTCAATACAACAGTTGTTTGTTTAACCCTTCCAATGCTGAGGCTACTTTCGTTCAAAACACAAGGATGCAAAGATTTTTGGAAACCATCTAAACCCTGTCATGTTGGTATTCATTGCATAGCTCTCCGCTAAGCACTCTCATATGAGTACCTATGTGCCTGGATTTCAGTCATTTTCTAGGTTTCTTGCATCATTTTGTATTGGCCAAAGTAGCCACCAGCAGCATAAGAGTTCAGATGAAACCTAACCCTTTCATGCCCAGAAGTTCCTTTGATTAATGTTGTCTTTATTTATGATACTTGTGAAGGTATTAATAGAATATTTGAAGGGATGTTGTTAGTTGGTTTTCTTATATACTTCACTCCTTCAAATATTTTTCAAAATATGCTATAATCTGCAAATTATTCTCAAAGTAATCTGGACTTTTGTCACCTTTTTGGGAATAATTTGGTTCGAGAAATCTTGCCATTAAAAAAGATAAGGGTGTTATTGCCACCAGAAATTGTTATTATTATTGTTATTTTTGTTCATGTTTTATTGAGTAAGTACCAATGTATCTATGGAAGCTGAAAATATTTTCTTTGAGATGCACTCACTTTGTTATGTTTTGATCACTGCAAATAGAGTGGTTGAGTTTTAGTCCCAACGCAGGTGATCCTAGAAATATATCTGTTGACCCGAATAAATTGTACCAGGCTTGGAAATCCAGTATTGCTAGTGATGTCTTTATTTGATCATTCAAAGTATATTCACTTTGCACTGAATAGTTTTACTACTCAACCCACTAATGCTTAAGAGTTACTCTTGAAATTGCACTCTGGGTCTTTGACACTTTACAATTACTTAGAAATGAAGAATGATTTTACAATTATTTGAAGGACAGTTGTTTGTGACCTTTTGATTGACATTTCTCCTTCAAATATTTTGCCAGCTATACTTTCTGTAAGTCATTTTAACCCATTCATGCCTGGAGATATTCTTGACAAGTGTTGTCTGGACCTGCCGTACCTTTGAAAATAACTTAGGATTAAAGCATAAATTTGCAAAATATTAGATGGTAAGTTTTAGATAAGAGTTCTGATGAACAACTCTCCTTCAAATACTTTTAAAATAATCCTTTTGTCAGAGAGGTATCACCGACAAAGGCAGGCGGTTTTGGCTGCTACAGGCGTGAATGGGTTAAAAATCCCTGCATAAAGTATTGCATTTTTTGTATCCATAGTTCTTTGCTTTGATGGAGTGATGAACCCGATCACCCCTATTGCTATGTGTAATAACCCCTTCAAGAATAATGTATTATATCATATAGAAACCATGCACAGCTATAGCCCTAATTGTTTGACCTTCTCAATTAGTATGTTAATGATATACAGTAAAACTCCCCTTAGGGACCTGATGTTAATTAATATTAATATGTCACGCATATGACGACAGGTCCCAGACGTTGCCAGGTGGAAAATACTTTGTATTTCAACTGTTAAGTGAGACCATAAGTCATCCGTATTTGAATAACCTTAATTGATTAGGCATATACTAGTATGTTTTATTATACCTCACTTGAAGATCGTAAGCCGTGATTGGCTGACTTAACAGTTAACAATCATCATGTTGCCCGAATGGCGTTATGTTAACCGTTGTCAAGCAGAAGTGGAAGTAGAGCGTTGGCGACGCCTCGCATGCACGTGCGCCTTGCTTGTTGTCTGACGTCATCGTTTGTCACGTCATCACTGCACGTGCAAATTGCGCGGCAAATCAACAAAACACATGGTGAACGGATCGCTACGTCGCAACATACAATTCTTAATAAAATAGATTCTACGTTGGAAAAGGAACTGCTGCACAGTATAACTAAGGGTGAAGAATGGTAAGGCCCGGAGGGTAATGATTCAATCTTATTTAATTGGTATTTAAGCATGAATGTTCTCAATTGGGGGTCTATATACGATGGGATACTTCGGTTAGCTGTTAGGCAGAATTCATTTGATTATCGATAGGGTCAGCGTATTGTTTTTTCATTGATATTTTACCAAATTGAGGTTTGTTCGGTATAATAAAACAAATATAACATCCCACTGGGGATACCATGATGGAATATCTCCCTCGGGAGGATGGTTTTCCCTCGGGCTTCGCCCTCGGGAAAACCATCCTCCCTCGGGAGACATTCCATCATGGTATCCCCAGCGGGATGTCATATTTGTATAATATTACATTACCACATTACCACAGAGATTATCCATTCAGAACTTTGTCCATGTATGGATAATTCATATGGAAAGGTTACCTATTAAAAAGCTAATGTATGCCCATCCTTAACCCTTCTAATACTACGGCTGCTTTTGACCAAAACAAAGAATGCAAAGATTTTTGATATCATCTAAATCCTGCAACGTTGGCATTCATTAGATAGCTCTCACTGAGTACTCGCAGATGAGTACCCATATGCCAGTGTTTCAGTAATTTTCTTGCTTTTTTGCGTAATATTGTATTGGCAAAATTAGCAACCAGCAGCATATGGGTTGAAGTAGGACCTGTCTCCTTTCAAAAGTTAAATGCTTCTAGTTTTACTCAAATGTATCTTTTCTTATTTTGTAATCTCAATATTGTATTTCTCAATCTCTCTGACCATCATGATGGTTTCAGCTGCTACAGAAGGCTGTAGGCAATGCACAGGAATAGTGTTGCTATCTGAGCAAAAAGTCTAGCACAACCTGATGGTACACCTATGACCTTTGACCCTTGACCTTTAGGGTCACACAGGCAACCTGCTGCAGTGAGAATGACCCCTCCTTTGCAGTTGCGGCAACACCACTGACGATTCCCGATACGTACCGCCACCCTGCAACTTGAACACCCTTGATTGATGGCACACTGTTCCATTTTGGGTGTTGTCGTGGTTACGGATACCTCTGTGGTTGTCATGGTGACAGGAGCCTCAGTTATTGTTTGAGGAACAATAGATTCAGAGGATGCATTGTCAATGGCTGGAGTTGTACTTTTTGGTAGGACAACTCTTGTGGAGAACTTGTATGTACTGAGACTTGGTGATATTGACGAATGCATGGCAGAGGTTGATGACTTGCTGAATATACCTTTAGTAGTTGATGAAGAGGCTGGAATTCTTGGAGGAGTACCTTCGACCTTTGAACCCTGTCCATTTGGATCACATGTGCAGCCACTTCTGGTCAAGCGAACACCTCCACGACTGCAACCTGGACAACACCACTGTCTGCCACTTATTCGTACTGCAACTCTACATGCAGAACACTCTTCATTCATGGAACAGTCCAGTAAGGCAACTTTGGTACTGGACAGGACTTTGGTGGATTTGGTAGCGGTCATCACTTTTGTGGATTCTGGTGTTTTTGCTCTTGTGGAACTAGAAGTCGATGAAGGTGATGGTGTAGATTTTGACACTGGTGGAATACCCTTTACACTGGAGCCTTGACCGTTAGGGTCACAAGTACATCCAGCTCTGGTCAAGCGAACACCCCCACGACTGCAGCCAGGACAACACCACTGTCGGCCACTTATTCTTACTGCAATCCTACATGCAGAACAATCTTCATTCATAGAACAGTCCAGTAAGGCAACTTTGGTAGTGGATAGGACTTTTGTGGATGTGGTAATGTACATCACTTTTGTGGATTCTGGTGTTTTTGCTCTTGTGGAACTAGAAGTCGATGAAGGTGATGGTGTAGATTTTGACACTGGTGGAATACCCTTTACACTGGAGCCTTGACCATTAGGGTCACATGTACATCCAGCTCTGGTCAAGCGAATACCCCCACGACTGCAGCCAGGACAACACCACTGTCGGCCACTGATCCTGACTGCAACTCCACACACAGAACACTCTTCATTCATGGAACAGTCCAGTAAGGCTCCTTTGGTCGTGGACAGTATTTGGGGGGTAATTCCTGAACTAGGAGTAGCGGATGGCGGTGGTGTATTTTGTGACAAGGGGGGTATTCCGATGACCCTTGACCCCGCCCCCTGGGAGTCACAGTTACACCCTTGGGAGTTTAGAAGGACACCCCCTCGGCAGCCAGGACAGCACCACTGACGGCCAGAGACACGGACGGCCACACCACAGTAGAAGCACTCTTCATTCCTCGCACACTCGCCCACGGTACCTGAAACAACAATACAAGACCCGTCTTTCATGCTACCAGTAAACACTTAAGACACTTTTAGAAATTGCAGTTTCATTTTCCTGAAACTTTGCATGAGTGAAGAACAAAATACAGGGATCTTCAAAATAACTTTTAATAATGGAGTCATCAGATCAGTTTTCTTTTCACAGATTTCTGAAAAAATAATGCAATTTATGTCATGAACATCTCATTTTCCAAAAAAATAAAATTCTGTTATAGGGTAAAATAAAGGAATTCAAAAACAAGTTTTTAACCTGAAATTGGTTTAAGTCCGAATTGACGAGTTTAATTTAAATTTTCAATAACATTTGTTTAAACTATCTATGCAATGCTCATGACAAGAAAATGACAGGTCAATGTGTTTGTTTTCGAACCACAGATGGTTTAAGTTTGTGAAGTACAACTATTTTGGCAGATTTTCATAAAAATGTTAGTAAAGAGTTACCCAATTGGTACCATATATACCCATTCTTATATAAGATACTGTTGAGCAAGGAAACCACTTTTCATACAAACGAATTATCATGCATATTTTCAGGAAATGTGCAAAACATCAAATTAAATAAATATGAAAAGCACTGGAGATATTTATAATAGGCTACTATTTATAATAGGCATGTATAATCATAATGGTACATATTTGGTAAAAAAATGTTTTTGTAACAATTTCTTTTCAAATTTGCCAGTGGTGTCAGTTAAATCGTAATGAATTATTTTAGGCTGTTCAATACTCAATAGGTGTCGACCTCATAGAATATCCTAAGACCTTAAGTGCATGTTTCTTTACCCATTCATGCTTAATATAAGAGTTCCTGTAGAAATTGTCGTCTGAATCTATGATACTTTTGGTTGATAACTTTGCAATTAAGAATGAGTTCACAAAGTATTTGAAGGGAAATTGTTGTTAATATTCTGAATAAGATTCCTACTTCAATTTGTATAAGATTCCTCCTTTTAAATTTCGCCTACAAAATTATAAGGCTATTTCTGGGCGCTCTAAGCATTAAGGGGTTAATAACCTGTCCATGCCTAGAGATTGCTTGACAAATGGTGTCTGGACCTATAATACTTTGAACATAACTTTTGAATTAAACAATCTTATATTTGCAAAATATCTGAAGGAGAGATGTTGAGTATGTTGTGATCCAAACTTATCCGTCAAATAACTTCTCTGGTTAGAAAAGATACAGTTAAGGCTGTGTACATGGAGCACTCGTGGGGAATCCCAAACTGTTCAATGTTTGCAGGTGTACAATGTACCTACTAGTAGGTCCTTTTCCCAATAATTATCAAGGTGACGGGGAATGAAAAAAGTGTAGGCAGGTGTCACTGTAATTGCATAACTTCATAAGTCGTGAAAACTTCACGCTGGACGATCAGTCATACTTAGTAAACGTGTTGAATAACTCGCTCTCCACTACTTACAGCCGTTTTTTTTAATATACAGGAGCCTGTTATAGACTTTGGGCTATAGAATTTGAAATTTCTATTATCGTCAGTATTTCTGCCATACTCAAGCTAAATCGTAACTAGCCAGTTGTGAGTACGCGGTGGCGGAAACCGGGTGACCCTTGCATAACTACCGACTAACCCAAAGTCACTGGCAACTTTCTCACACTCACTGAATCAGATTCGAGACCACTTGGCTGCCAGGGCAAGCCCAGCCTGTTATAAACATTTGCCAATTTCATTGTAAAACGAAACGAAAGAAACATAAAAACTTTATTAGTTGATTGCCATGAACTATTTGTTAAACATCTTTCTCTTGTTAAAGTTCATAAACTGAGATATGAAAAACGAAATAAACGAAGGATCATGAATGAAGTTTTAAAACTATGCCACGACATGAATGCTTAAAACCTTTGTAGTTTTTTGGAGGTCATTCGTTAACTATCCACAATCAGAAGTAAAATCAAAGTAACGAGTATTCATATATGCACCACTATCAAAAACACAAAGTAAATGTTTTTGAATCTAAAAAGAACTACTTTTACTGGTAGGAACGGGGGGCTTACGCGCACCCTCATGATACATTTTTAACTCACATTTTTAGAATCCTGAGGTGCTGAATTTTACTATTTTATTTATTCCCCGTGCCAACTCCTGTCCCATGGGTCTGCATAGTGGCCATCTTGGCAGCCATATTGAATTTCCATAAGACAGCAAAAATAGGGGAAAAATAGGGGTAGGGGTAACCTTTTTGATCATAACTTCAGTTATATTGATATATTTTCAACAAATGAGGTATCAAAATTTGAAATATTCCATTTCGCAAATTTTAAGACCGGTCACGTTCTGATTGGTCAATTATGAAGGGTCATTTGGGGTCAAATAAGGTCAAAAAGGTCACAAAGGTGAAAATATGCTTTTCATTTTATTTTCATAAACTATAAAGAAATTTTTTTTATAAAAAATCAAGTTGATGATTTTTTCAACATCATAGCATTTTTAGGCAAGATTATAAACACACACCCATAATTAGTAGTCCAAAGAACAGGAAATTACTATTGAAGGGTATGCAAGTGGTTGAAAGATGACTATACACATTCAATATCTTGTCAGTTCAGGGCTCAATATAGCAATGTAGGGATAACATTAGTCTCCATAACTTCGGTTATATACAGACAATTGCAACAAATGAGGTATCAAAATGTGTAACTTTTTATTCTTCAAATTTGGAAGTGGGACCCTTCCTGATTGGTCATTAAAAAAGGTCATCTAAAGGTCATTTGAAGGTCAAATGAGGTCAAAAACGTCACAGAGATGAAAATCTGCTTTTTGTTCATAGTATTCCCATAGGCTAATATTTTTCTTAAATCAAGTTGATAATTTGTTTAACATCATAGCATTTTTGGGCAAGATCATTAACCCACTCACAATTAGTATTCTAAAGAAAGGGACATCACTATTGAAGGGTGTGAGAGTGGTTGAAAGATGACTAGGCACATTCAATATCTTGTCAGTTCTCTATACGGAGGCGTTGTCCAGGCTGGAAACACATGCATACCTATCACTAATATATGATATCGTTGACTCGCCAATATAAGTTGATATTTTCAGATAAATATACACAACGCATTTTATCACTCTCTTTTAATTCTGTGTGAAGTCTGCTAAATTTTGCACACTAGTTGCAGTAGGTAGAACCTAGTTCGAGCAACTCTAACAGTGGCACCGGCCGATGTTTACTATATGCTATGTCTAATGGCCTACACCATCGTTGGTGGTGTAGGCCATTAGACATAGCATATAGTAAACATCGGTCGGTGCCACTGTTAGAGTTGCTCGAACTAGGTAGAACCCTACTCGATACCGATACCCACGTCATTTATTTTTTGAAACTTTAATATCTGAAAACTGAGTAAGATATTGACAACGGCACTTATGTCATTTCATAGCTCACGTCTCATAGTTACTGAATAATGATAAACTTGTCAATAATTTGCTATTTTGAGTTGATGTGGCACCCTTTACGAACATATCTGGCTGTGTTTCGTTTTTTTGGCAAAATATCAAGACTCACTCTATACTTGAAAATCAAACTCAACCATTTGCTCAATCATGTCTTTGGTAAGGTGCAATGTCCTACCTAAACCGGGAATCTGCACGATGAGTATTTTAAAAACATTTTTGAATGTTCCTATACGCCTCAAGATTACTAACAGCACGTGGTTACTTAGTTATTGCTGATTTTCAGGTCCTGTCAATATACGAGGTACCTGTGACATGACCTTGCACCTAGAGGGGGTTCATATCTGTCATATTCTAAAACAATGGCTTCGAAGATCGTATCGTTATTCACTTTCAGCCAAAAATGAGATGAAAATATTGGTCAAAATGGTCGATCTCGATGGAATCTGCATGGTCGAAGCAGACAGCCATGTCGTATAGAGCTAATTTAACACGGAAAGTCCAAAGGAGCCTGCCCTTTGTTCTCGTGGCCGTACCACAATAGAACGTTGCTAGGTCGAGATTCGTGGCGAATGATCACCAGTCATGTGTAATCATTTGTTTTGATATCCATTCTTAGGGGCCAGCCTAGGACACCACCTAGTGGTAATTGTCTAGGTGTCCTAAATTATCACCTTAAACAATGCGTGACGCATCTACCAAACCTTACCATCGACACAATTCCACAAAGCGCTCAAAGAGAGCAGCAGACACACTCCGAGGTTGCGTACGGTCCTGCGAACAGCCATGGTGTAGTTATGCGAGCAGTAGGACTACTATCAGAACTAGCTTCCGAAATATTAAAAACTCCTCCCTCACT
The DNA here is from genome assembly GCA_963942565.1 of Maea johnstoni. Lineage (NCBI taxonomy): Eukaryota > Metazoa > Annelida > Polychaeta > Spionida > Magelonidae > Maea > Maea johnstoni. The sequence continues at coordinate 3,235,015 of OZ012689.1, read as the reverse complement.
CATATCCCTCACTAAAATGACGTAAGCGGTGCCAAATATGTAAATATATGTTGCTTCCCAAGAGTAGGGGTACTCCTTGATGACGACTCTAAGGGAAGGTGCTACTGATGAGGGTATACATGTAGACTCGGATATTGGAATGTGGACGTCTGTTTAAACACCTTTTGTGCCATATGTAGACTATCGTGGCTGGGTAGTTGTTAATGGGAGAGGAAACCGAGGTACCAAGGGAAAACCAACGGCATACACCAAGTCAGCAGTACTCTTCTCGCGTGCGGAGATACGAAATACGAATCCTAGCAGTAATATGAAACAGCGAGCTGCCAGTGGCAACGCCTTAGACCACCCGGCTATAGGCTGCCCCATGAGGCATCTGCCCCTATCAGTGGGGGAGTTTGACACAGGGCAGTTTTGTCCTCGGCGAAGATTGTTTCACCGAGTATCAAGGTTTATTTCGCAGCAATCATGCATAGACCATAGTAGGTGAAGGTTGCCACTCAAGAGGTTTTCGGTCAAATGAGTCCCACTCCTCTCTAATTGGAACACACCCTTCACAATTAGGCGATCGAGTCCCCTCCGCTGTTCTAATACCATGTCACGTGTTTTGTCTCTGTTGACTTTCTATGTAAATGATGTCATCATCTATCTTGTAAGGTTAACAGGAATCACGAATGCGGTGGAATTCTGACAGTTATAATGTACGACGACTGAGGAGGTCCTTATCATACAAACACCTCAAGAACAAATATTGCAATCACGTGAAACACGCATACCTAACCCATTCACGCCTGGAGGGCACCAACGATATCTTGATATCTTAGCACTATTTTGACAAATAATTGACCAACGTTTTAGTGCCTACTGTGCTTAACAAACCCTCTTCGAATATTTCTCAAGAATGAATCTCTTTGACAAGTTATACAGTGTATTCGAATTTTGTTCACTTATCATCACCTTTTCCGCCGCATTAAGATGAACCTGGACGTTTTTTATTGTTTGGCGAAACCGGTATGCCATAGAAAACCATATATATATATATATATATATATATATATATATATATATATATATATATATATATATATATATATATATATATATATATATATATATATATATATATACTAGTATATATATATATATATATATATATATATATATATATATATATATATATATATACTAGTATATATATATATATATATATATATATATATATATATATATACATATATATATATATATATATATATATACATATATATATATATATATATATACTAGTATATATATATATATATATATATATATATATATATATATATATATATATATATATATATATATGTGTATATATATATATACATATATATATTCATATATATATAATATATATATATATATATATATATATATATACATATATATATATATACATATATATATATACATATATATATACATATATATATATATATATATATATATATATATATATATATATATATATATATATATATATATATATGTATATATATATATATATATATATATATATATATATATATATATATATATATATATATATATATATATATATATATATATATATATATATATACATATGCATTGTAATCGATAAGTGGAGTCCTCTCTTAGTTGTGTTATATATTTATTTGTTCCTTAAATCCAATACAAGTTGTATTATTCTTCCATGCTCCCTCTCTCTACTTCTCTGTCCCTCTCTCTACCTCTCTCTCTACCAGCCACCAGGCCCCCTATTTAAAGGGAAAGAAGTTGGGGCCTACATTGTACAAAACCCTAATTACTATTTAAACATTATTATTTTACTAAAAACCAAGTCTACTAATTAGTAGCACTTGGCAACCAAAGGGCTCTGTACTGGCTGGCAAAGCCAAGACAATAGACAGAGATATTTAACCTTACTCTTGCCCCAGAGTACCCTGCCTGGTTACAGCATAAACACCCACACATGCATGCATGCATACATGCATACTTACACACACACACACACACACACACACACACACACACACACACACACACACATATATGTTCTCAAATGACTATGGGTGGAGCGATTTTTTAAAGATCGTCCGAAATAAAACAATTGGCCAATTATCCACAATATATTACATCAATGACTAGCGGGCTCACAGGATGATTATTACAGCCAGGAGAGTAACAATAGTCAACTATAGTTTCCATAAGAATAAACGAAAAACACATGGCATTGAAGGAATAGAGACGCAAGTCAATGTTTTATTCATTAAAACCACAGAAAAGGATTTATAAACATATCTTTTAGATACTAGTACTTCATACTAATGCTTTTGCATGTATACTTCACGAGGTAGACCCAGACCAATGTTAGCCTTGAGGAGGCCTTCCTGTGGCCTCATGGTCCTTATGAAATAAAGTTAACATCTGTTTTCTTTAAAGAGTGCCGTGAGGCACTCTCAAGGATCAGTGGGAGCGCCGCACGGCCTTAAAGATTGCCGTGCGTCAGACGCTAAGTCAACAAATGTCCGTACGGCAGACGTGGACCGTAGACTGATTTGCGAACATGTTCACGGCCCACGACCACTGATTTTCGACCGCACGACCTCTACGGTTGAGGCCAACTCCTTGAGGCACCCGCAAGGTGATCCTGCGATCGCCACGGTTTTCGGCCGTAAACTGCCCGCAAACAGCCCGCACGGTGGACGTATGCCTGATGTGACCAGGGCTTTAGCCACAACATGTTAATTAGCCAACGTTACCATCACGCTTAATTTGCCATATCAATGAGAGCAGAACAAAATGACTTCTCACAATACCAATCATTTGAGAATACAGCACCGAGGATACTAGTCTAAGAACTGGTCAAAATAAATGAATGTTTCAATTGAATTGCTAATGTCTACCAGGGTGCTTTGAATGCGCCCTATTGTCTTTAACCCCCATAAGATCTTACGACACTTTTAGAAATGTCAGTTTAATTTTCCTGAAACTTTGCACGAGGAAAGAACATAGCACGGTGATCTTCAAAACAACTTAAAATCATGGGGTCATCGACTTAGTTTTTTTCACAGATTTCTGAAAAAAATATGCAATTTATGTCACAAACATATCATTCCCCAAAATTGGTTTCTTTCTTAGCTAAATTTATCCATTCAGAGATACTGACACTGCATGACATACTGTTCTGCCTTGTAGAAATTATTTTTCTGCTGTTATTTACAAACTATTTGGCAAAATCAAGAAATTCGAGAAACAAGTTTTTAACCCAAAATTGGTATGTCAGAATTGCCTAGTTTAATTTTTACCAATCTGTGTCTACACTATCTACACAATGCTCTTAAAAAGAAGACAAAAAGAAAATGACAGGTCATCGTATTAGTTTTCGAACCATAGATAGTCAAAGTTTGTGAAATAGGACTTTGGGGGGCAAATTTTTATGAAATATTAGAAAAGAGTTAATCAATTGTTACCACATATGCCCATCCTTATATAAGATATTGTTGAACAAGGGAAACCCATTTCATACACATGAATTATCACACATTAGTTCTGAAAACAGGTCAAACATCAAAATCAATGAATATGAAAATCATTGTAGCCAAAAGAAAACACTCTTAGGATACTATTTTTTATTATGCAGGTATAATCATAATTGGTATATATTCAATAAAAATCAATTTCTTTTCAATTTCAATTTTTCCAGTGGTGTCAGGTAAATTGTAATAAATTATTTTAGTTTGTCCAATACCCAATAGGTGTCACCGGTATAGAGTATCGTAAGACCATACTACTGAATTTAACCAATGGTCAAGAACCTTGTTACTTACAAAAGTTGGGTACTACATGTAGGTGATATTCATGTTGAGTGGTCACTTGTGGCATTTAGTGAGATATTTGCAATATTATACCAAATAGCAGAATTGTCCAAGCTGTCGGCAAAAAGGCCCTGAATTTGAGGCGGCAGATGGGCGACAACCATAGGAGTGTAAATATGTGAGGGTGGTTTACCAGGATAGTCACAAGTTCACATATATACCTTTCTCTGTTTGCATTTCTCTTTGATATATTTTGTTTTAGGGCCGTTCCATTTAAAAGTGTGGTGGGGGGGGGGGGGAGGAACGGAAGGTAATTAAAAATTCGGCCCCCCACCCCCTCCCCTCCTGCCAGAAATTATATGGAACCTAATGGGAAAATTAATTCAGAATTCGGCCCCTCCCCCTCTTCAAAAAAACCTTCCGTTCCTCCTCCCCGCCCCCCCCCCCCCCCCCCCACACTTTTAAAAGGAACAGCCCTTAGCAGAAATATGTTACACGCAGTGACACAGCTCTTTCTTTTATAACCTCTTGACTGTGGGTAAGGGTACATGCTGTATGTGTATGGGAAATGCGTGAATAGTGTATGATACATATACTGGTGTACCTACGGTACCAATAGTTCATACATATCATATAATTTGATAAACCTCTTCAGTATAGATTTTACCCTCCCAATGCTGAGGTTACTTTCGTCCGAAGCACAAGGAAACCATTAAAACCCTGTCGTGTTGGTTTGGATAGCTCTCGCTGAGTACTCTCAGATGAGTAACCATGTGCCAGGGGTTCAGTCATTTTTCAGATTGTTGCATCATTTTGTATTGTACACATTAGCTGCCAGCGGCATAGGGATTAAAAACGTGACACTGAATAGAGGCCTACACTCGTTAAATGGATTGTACGTTGTTGTTAGCTCTAGATATTATATTGAAATACTTTCTATTCATAAAAACTCAAGCATGGCAAGGGTTTGTCTGCACACGACTCCCCACATTACCTTTGCGCTATACACTGCTGGATTATGCTCGGTTTTGTAATAATTCTAGAGTGGGGATTATGTTCACGGAATTTCCTGTTGTTGCACAAATCCCGTCTTATGTTTGGTTTTGAAATAATTCCACAGTGGGGATTAGTTTCATGTAATTTCTTGTTGTTGCACAATCCATGTGCTGCATGGGATTATCGGTTATTTTGAGCCATGGGACAAACCTGCCATCTACACTTTTAACAGGTAAAAATGATACCTTCTTAAGAATTTCAGAGGTTAAGTCCAAGTTGTCCAAACGGAGTTTGCAGGCCCAAATAAGGTTATTTTCAATAGCACGGAGTATGCTTACAAATATTGTGGCCATTTAGGTCTTAGGTAAACTCCCAGTGACAGTTTTCCAACGATTAGAGGGACATTTGTATAAATATCACTTACTACTACTACTACTACTACTACTACTACTACAACTACTATTACAACTACTACAGTTAGGGAATCACAAATTAACACGGACATATTTTGAGGTAAAATGTTAATTTAACTGACATAGCATATCTCAGATGATGTTTTAGAAAAATGTATATTTTCCTTTTTTTTCTCTATTTTCCATACAATAACATTTGTGATCATCCAGTGGAGGTAAACTTGAGCTCAAAACAGAGACACACCAAAGCATTCCATCTCAGCCACATGGTTAAATGCATGACAATAAGTGCACCAACATAGTGCTTAGGCATCAACTATTTGTTTCTGATTATTTGCAAAATAAATAATCTGTCTCTTATTATTTGTTAACTAAATAATCTGTCCTGGAAAATAAATACATAATCTGTCTTGGATTAATTCTCATTTCAAGTACCAGGAGTACCTAGAGTTCCCGAGGGCCTGGAGCGCCCCCCAAGAGTCCTGCCTGCTAAAAGTCTTGCACCCGCACACCACGCGTCTCAATATCCATAGGCTAGGGCGAAAAAGGACCCCACTTTAAAATTCATGGATAACTGTTTGAGGTAGTCACTCAAATATAACTATGCTACTTTTGTAAAGATTAAATCACTTCTGAGAATCACGCTACAGAATCAGGCTACAAGATAAGAAAAAATACAAACAATACATATTCGTTGAAAAATACCATGCATACCGAGATTATGAAGTCGAAATTATAATGATAATTCATAGAATACAAAAAAGGCAAAATAAGTATTTGTTCATTTTTGGTGTTATCTATTTTAATAGTATGTAAGCTCCATTATAAGTGGTCACTTGTGGCAATATGATACATATATGGAATTATATTTTAACTCCTCCTAATGCGAAGTTGTACATGGTCTTACAGAACTCTGAATGCACAGAGCAAACATATCAAGCCATCACCAGTGTGGTAAGTTACAACATTCTTTGCTAAGACACTCCACAACCCTTTAGTTTCCAACTCCGCCATTTTATCCTGAAACCCATATTCTTCATCCTCAATGACGTTATCCTTGAGGGTAAATACTATGACGCCACCCGGTTTTACAATTCGGACGAGTTCGTCTAAGCCGTAAGCCTTGACATGCCCCGTTGTGAATGTACCAACACACAAGACAGCGTCGTACTCGTTGGGCTGAACTTCCAAAGGCTTCTCTGGTTCCATGCTGTCCAGCAAGAGTTCTTGGTACACATCTTTAGCTCTAGCTATCTCCAGCATTTCTGGACTCATGTCCAGAGCGTCCACATTGGTGAAGCCTGCAAAAGAACAGAACATGGAAGAGGGTGTGTTACTCATCCAGTTGCATCTGGAGAGAGGGCACATATGTCCTGACTGTAAAATAGCTCATCAACATCTGTAATACTAGTAGTGGGAAAATATTTGAAGAGGTGGTGCTAACCCTCGTGCGTCCACATTGTAATTCTGCATACATGGCCTGACTTTAATGTGCCTCAGTGGGGGGGGGGGGGGGGGGGGCTTAAAGAGTGTAACCCGACTTCCCTAAAATGCAGCCTGTATGTCCATTACTAGTATATCAGAGGGTCGATATAATGCATAGTCGCAGAGCACGTAGACACATTGAAATAGCCCATAAACATATGTAATATTGACAAAAAATATTTGAATAGGGATTGTTAACCCTTGTGAGTCCACATTGTAATTCTGCCCTCAAATCTCTGATGCCAAGTTGAAATAGCAAATTGGCCAAAGCCCCTCAGGTTATCCCCTCTGGGAAGTGATGTTGCTATAGTACATATATAGTAAACAAGGCGGCCGTGTTGACAGTATGTACAATGGTTCACTTGCTAGCATGTGGCGAAATATTCCAAGGAAGAATTGTTTACCATTTTCCTTCTTATACAAATAGCCAATTAGTGATACACCTGAAAACATCAGATTACCCAGTTCCTCCTCTTCGTTGGAGTTGAAATGTGTTTTCAGGATTTAAGTTGATTAACAAAAAATGGGACCCATTCTTATTGCAATTTCAAGTTTGGACTACTTTTGTCCGAAGCACACGGACATATAACGATTTTTGAAAACCATCTAAACCCTGTTATGTTGGTACTCATTGGATAGGTTTCAGTCATTTTTCAGATTTTTTGCATCTTTTTGTATTGGTCAAATTATTTGCAACGCACCTTGATTATTTTGCTCGTGTAGTGCGATTATAATCAGGATGTCAATACGTTACCTAATCTTTTCAGCTCCACCCCTCCCATTCCAGTTCCGGCTCCAACATCGAGGATCCTTGCTTTAGAGTCAGTCACCCACTCTGCCAAACATTCTGCTCCAACTTTTGGTCCTACGTAGCCAATTGCTCTACAATCCTCGTCGTAACGGTCTGCCCATGATTGGTAAATGGATCCCAGTTCATTCAGTGAGGTACGACTATTCAAAGCCCCAAGATGCTTGTCTCGAGCAAAATCTAGAAAAAAGCAGACATATTGTTTGTTTGTTTGTCTTGGATCCATAACCGCATTTGTCAGCCCCACCGGGTCGACATCCCAAGGAGGCCGGGACCTACAGAGAGCTCCTTTCACTCCCACTCCCAAGCCACTCGTCACGGGCCCCAGGCCTTTTGACTACCTACGTGTTCCCTATCCACCACACTATTTGGCATGCATCCTGCATGACATCTGCACCCTCCCATGTTCTCCTGCCCTATACAAATATCCTAACCAATATCTGGCCTGTCCCCACCTTTGTCTTCCCGTCATACAACTATAGTCCAGCCGTTAATAGCCAAATTTTGGCCAAATCGTTCACTTTTTGATAGAAGCACCAAAATAAATACATAGGTACGTTTTCCATTGACTTTCATATATCTTGCCTAAGTTTCAAATATTTGGGGTTTTAATAAGTAACCAGCCAATCAGAATAGTCAATTTCAGAATTCTTTGAACGCACAGTATCGTCTAGTGTTTTCCTGTTGTGTCTTAATTGATGTGCCCTATTGATCATCAAGAAATCCTAAAATATTTTAGGTCACATTAATGACCTTTAGAGGTCATACACCCTTAAACTTGAATATTGGTGATATACCTTATATCTATTAGATTTAAATGTCTCACCATGGCTTTTCGATGGTAAGGAATGCTCAGTAAATGCGTGATTTAGGTTCATGCAGTCATCATAATTTCTATAAAACTCCAGTATATTTTTAAAAATATATATGATTTTAAAGATAGGATTTACCTCATGTTGGTCATTCATACCATAAGCATAGTATTTTCTTGTTTTCCTGTTATGTCTAGATTGGTATGCCCTATCAATTATCATTCAACTACACATGTTTAAGGTCGCATTAGAGGTCAAATAGAGGTCATACACCCTTAAACTTGAATATTGGTGAAAGAACCTGTCTGATCATCTCACTACATACCGAAAAAGCTATCTGATGCTACCCAATGTCCCACCACCACCAAGTTATGCCATCACAATCTATAATTAACTTATGGGTCTACCTTATTGTAGAATCTGTCCATACTAAGTACATTCGTGATTTAATAAGGCCACTCCAATTTAATTACTTGTCTTACGAGCATTTTTTGGAAAAAAAATCCTGTCAGACTCCAAAAAAAAAAGAAAAAAAAGTCATCTTTGGTGTCTTACGGACGAAAGTGGTTTTGAAATTTTCTGTCAGACTCCAAAAAAAAAAAAAAAAAAGTGCAAGTTTTAAGAATATTCTTTGTAAGTGTGAATTCAATCAACTACAGGAACCTATCATTGCTGTAGTAGAGCCTCAGACTTGAGGAGGTATACCTCCCACCCTTCAGGTTACAGGGATTAATAGATTGATTGATTTTATTTAGTTGAGAATAGGCTGGTAGAAACATATCGCTACCAGTCCTAGTCGTCAGACTCTAAAAAAAAAAAATTAAAAAAAAAGTCCCATTTTTCAACTTTTTTTTTTATTCCAAAATGGCTCATTTCCTACCTCCTGAGCACGTAAGACAAGTAAATAAATTAGAGTGGCCTAAAGCTAAAGGACGCAGTAGGTTAACTGTATTTGGGATGGACCCTAGAGTCTTTTGACCACCATCTCGTAGTTTAATACGCACTTTCACAGTGGATGGCGTGGCGGTCGCGCAACCCCGAAACCACATTTTTTCTAAAATAATCGCCGAAAACGGCCAAAATTCAGAAAAACATAAGTCAAAGGCACAATCCCACACCTAAAAATGAAGAGACCGAGAAAGCCGTGTTCAACCGCCTGCAAAACTCTCTAGTATACATAGATATACAACAAAAGACAATGTATAGTTAATGAATACAAGACATGTTATAGGTCATAGTGATACGATAGATATATTTACTCAGAGATAGTCAGGTGCGTCCTTTGTTCAAAAAGCATAGTCCAGGTGATATTTAAATATATTTTCACCACCGTATTTTGTTGGGAGAAAATATATTTGAATATATTTTCACCACCGTATTTTGTTGGGAGAAAATATATTTAAAAATATTTTCACCACTGTATTTTTGGGGGAGAAAATATATTTAAATAGGCTGGTTGCCTAGCTCATTTTCCTATTGGTATGGGGAGTTACTTAGTATCGTTATTGGCGGGGCCATCAGGCCCGCCTTATCTGGGAAGGTGTTTTGAGATGTACATGGGCAGACGTCACGTGATCTAAATCCTGAGGCCGGACTGAATATAATTCTCTATTCTGATTGGTTATAATATAAATGTTGCCTTTGCCGCGGAAAATCGTGCCTTCCTTATTTTAATTTAGCATGAAGTTTTCAAATATATAAAATATTTTAAGCGGACATAAAGTATATTTTTCAGTATAGGAAGGAAAATTACTAAGAAAAAAGTACTCTGTGTATAGACTAGCGCCAGTCTCACAATCACGTCACGGATTAGGGACTGGTATCGCCCACTATCTATTGTTGGCGTGAAGCGGCTTATAGGACTGCCACTCGTCTACTATGTGTATAGAATGAAATCAGGAGACTTCGTAACCAAACTGGTTCGTAACCAAACTGATGCGTACACTAGTAGCTTCGCACCCAAGAGATTTCGAAGTCTCCAGCTTGCGCCTAGAATTCCGATATTTGTTTTATTTCTACAAAAATGATACAAATCTAGTCATTATAAACTATTTTCCTCTATAATGTTAATGTTCTTTATACATCCGGTTCCCTCACAAGTTCATAAATAACTTGGCCCCGCCTTTTGACTATTGATGCTTTGCATCTACAACCGTACTTGTATAAATATAGCGAAATGACACTGGTAAACGAAATAGGTGAAACAAGTTATAACATGTTGACAATTTATTCGATACAAAGTACTAGGACTTCTTTTGAAGGTCCCCGACACCCATAATTGTGGGTGTACGTAGGAGCTGCGTTTCTCAAAAAATCCTATACTCTCCTGCTGTGAGGCCACAATGTTTTCATCATCAGACGACCTTTCCCGCAATGGTTATTTTGTATCGGATAAATTTTGGGTCTCAAATCAGGAGAGGATTGCCCAAATCAGGAGAATTGACCGGTAAGAGATCACTGGTCAACAGTACGTGTTTACCCTTACAGAACCCCCGACCCCTCCTTAATTACTATAGTCTGTCTGACTCGAGTTTGGCAATCACTTTTCCCACTTTTTTGTGACAAAACGTTCGAGTTTGCCATCCAAACTTGGCAACCCTATTTGGAGCACTACTACGTGTATGTACACACATACTATTTGTCTCAGCTCCGCAAAATGTTGATTTTGCTCATTAGGTCCCATTGTAAAATGTGTACTTTGCCAACAATACGATCTCGCGTGTTTGTATTGTTCGCAACAGACAGACTCATTTTGCGGAGTTGAGACAATAAGTATGTCAATACAAACACGTAGTAGTGCTCCTTACATGTTTGCCAAGTTTGGATGGAAAACTCGAACGTTTTGTCACAAAAAAGTGGCAAAAGTGATTGCCAAACTCGAGTCAGACAGACTATAGCTTGCTGTGTGTTAACCCCTTAATACTTAAGAGGTCCTCAAAAATCGTCGTCTGGATTGATGATACTTTAGACCATAACATTTGAATAGAGAATGCTTTAACAAAATATTTGAAGGAGAGTTGTTGGTAATGATCCAAGCAACATTTCTCCTTCAAATATTTTTCTAATTGTGCTTTAGCCTAAAATATTTCATCAAAATTGTCAGGCTGGTTTTGGCTGCTGTGAGTGCTGATGGGTTTAACCACCTTCTCCTGGCAGCTAGAAATGCTTAGGATTTCAATATACATGTCCAGATCACTGGTCAACAGTACACTCACATGACATATACCCTGTGACAAGAATTTCAATTACCAAGAAATTAGAGTTGTGTGTCAGAAATATTGCCGTAGGATAGGCTACCATGTTGGATTCATGCAAATTAGCATTCTCCCGTGCTGAGATTATGCAACTCTCCAAAGAAATACTTGTGTTGAAAGCCATTTTAAATGAACATTAACACCTACACACATCGGGATACAAATTTCTATGACTAAAAGATGATATATGGTTGCTGAGATGTACCCAATTCTCATTTATTGGTGGCCATAGCGGGTTTATGAGCAAATGAGCTTATACGATAATTGTATTGAAAGGTATTGCAAATGAATTCTTGTACCTGAGAACCCTAATACAGTTTTTTTCATGACTTAAAACCATGAGTTGGCTACAGAGTTATAGCCATTTCTCACTTGTTGGTGGCCATATTGGATATATGCAAATTATAATATTTTCCGTGCGGGAATTTTAATATGTTGATCCTTAGATGAAAAAACGGATGGATATGTAGCGAAATATGTTGATCCTTAGATGAATAAACGGATGGATATGTAGCGAGAGACCAGTTACTGTCTCAAGTCTGACACAGGTGTGACGTCACTAGGAGACAAAGACCAATGAGGGCTCTCGTATCGTTCCCATTACAGAAACTTGCTCACCAACATATGCAGAACACGACTTTTAGGGCAATTCGCCGCAGCCAGCTTGTTCAGGTTGACCGGCTGATTTCATATCCACTTGTTTTTATTCATCTAAGGTTGATCTAGGGACCTTATGAAAATGCATTGTGGTAACATATATGTAATTTCTGTTGCAATTTAAAAAAAATTGAAAAACGCTTGTTTGCCTGGACTAGTAGATCAAACGTGAGTTACGCCCAGTAGGCCCAGGATATTCACTTCACTTCAAAGAAAGTATGTACGATTCGAACATGTGCAAATGGTCCGGATATGGCAGGGAGATCTATTTATAAATATAATCTCTCTGTAAGGGGAATGGGCGGCTGTGGCAAATGCACTCATTCCCTTCACTATACCCGGATCATTTGTGTGTAGGATTTTGGATTTGAGATTTCATCCCTCGTCATGTTATCCCATACTTAGTTTAGTGTGTAATCTCACCGCAGATGGAGTTATCAGCCATGATGGAACTTGAAAAATCCAAACTGTTGAGGAAGATGCCCTTTGTAACCCCTACTTGCTTCCTCGCCTGTGACGTGTAGTATTATGCCTGACAGTCTCGCACTCTAGCTAGCATTGGCAACTACCATAGCTGCGAGGCCGGTAGCTGGCAGGCATGGATACTCACAACAGCAGTGGAAGTTAAGGTGGAACCCTACTCAATACCCGATTCATTTTATAAACTTGAGCATCTTAAAACTGAGTTGAAATAAGATAACGGCACTTATGCAATTGTATGGCAAGCATTTTGAGAGTTTATTAAGCATTTTTTAATATTTGAAAATATTTATTAGTATTTATATCAATATAAATATCAATATTTATGTGACTTCTTAATATCAATGATTCTTTTATAGTATTTATAAATCATTTTCTGGTATTTATAAATGATTTTCTAATATTGGTAAATGCAGTATTTACAAATATTAGAAAATGAATTATGAATAACAGAAAATAATTTATGAATACTAGAAAATAATTTATAAATACTAGAAAATAATTTATAAATACAAGTAAATAATTTGTAAATATTAGGAAATGATATATTTGTATTTATCAGTGTGCATATTTTTTAATACTAAAAATCATTTTTTAGTATTTATAAATGATTTTATAGTATATATAAATGGCCGCATTTAAAAATACTAGGAAGTCATTTATACATACTAGAAAATGAATAATGCAAAGATTTTTTTTGTTATTAATAAATCATTTTCTAGTATTCGTAAATCATTTTCTTTCATTTGTATATGCAGGTATTTATAAATCTTTGAAATTGGTTTATAAATACAAGAAAATCATTTATAAATATTACAAATTGATTTATAAGTATTTGAAAATCTTTAGTAATTCTTAATAATCATAATCAATTTTCAAGTATTTATAAATCATTTATCAGTATTTGTAAATGTGGCAATTGTGCAACGGAGTAAAGAAAGTAACTGACTGCTCCCGCTGTCAGTTCATGAAACAGGTGCATGGCCGACTTGTCTTGTCGCCAGCCGCGCAGTTTCACATGCAGGGGCACGTTTATTTTGGTAAATGGAAAGCTGTTCTGACACCACGAGCCTGTTCGGATAAAAACATGACAGCGAGCCTCGACAACACCAAAATAGATCGCTTAAAAGAGGGCACTTTGGCATGCATTCCTAGAAAACAGCTACATAAGTAATGCTACTCACAGCTTAGATGACCAAACACAAGTGGATTTGAAACCAGCCGGCTAACCTGAACATGCTAGCCTCAACCATTGTCAACTAATAGCCGCTAATTAGGCCAGAATTGGTGCTCTAGGCACCCCCAGCTGGTGGTGGAGATAAGGTTTCTCTGTAATGTAATCGATGCGAGAGCCCTGATTGGTCCTTGTTCCCACGTAACCTTGCGCTGCTGCCTTATCTGATACTCCTGGCTTGAGTCCAGCATGTAACTATAGGGCATATAGTAATTGGTCTCTCGCTACATATCCATTCTTTTCTTAATCCAAGCTCACAGTAACCTCTTTTGATTTATTGTACATGTACATAGTTTTCCTCAATCGTAATTTTTGGACATTGCTTTCATCATTTCAAACACTTTTTTGTGGAAACAAGGGCTCTTTAGAAAGTTGCATTTTACATATGGTTGCCATGACAACGCGCCAAGGGCAGCAACTGAGGCTAGAAAACTCTTTGTTCCAGCCCCGGTAGCACTGTATGAGAAAAAAATAATGTCTACACAAATGGTTGCCATGAAACTGCGTGAGGGCAACGAACGAAGGTAGAAAACCGAATACACTTTGGTTTGCACTGTGTGGGAAAACAATGTTTAGATATTACTATGGCACAAGATATAATTATTTATAAATGAATATTTTCAAATATTAGAAAAGCAAGAATGTCATCTATTAATATTACAAATGGATTTATTAGTATTTGAAAATCTTTAATAATTTCTAGTAATTATAATTCATTTTCTAGTATTCATAAATCATTTATTAGTATTTGTAAATGTGGTAGTTGTGCAAAACAAGAAGATGATTTATTAGTATTTACAATTTTATCACAATTTTTAGTATTTATAAATGATTTTTTGCATGTATATATCATTTTCTGGTATTTATAAATCGCTTTCTTGTATTTGTAAAAGCAGTATTTACAGATACTAGAAAATTAATTATGAATACCAGAAATTCACTTATGAATAATAGAAAACGATTTATATATACCAGAAAATGATTCATTAATATTACAAAATGTGTATGATTTTCTGATACTAAAACGTGCTTTTTAAGTATTTACTAGTATATATGCTTTTTTAGTATTTATAAATCATCTTCTAGTATTTATAAAACATTTTCTTATATCTGTAATTCTTTTTCTAATATTTGTAAATGCAGTCATTTATAAATATTAAAAAGTGATTTATAAAAATTAGAAAAGGATTTATCAATATTTGGAATGCTTAATTAACTCTCAAAGTGCTTGCCATACTATTGCATAGGCTATATCTTATATTTACCGAATAATGATAAACTTATCAATAAGTTGGTATTTTGATGTGATGTGGCTTAAAGGACATATCTGGCTGTGTAAACTTTGTCTTTAGGCAAAATGTCAAGACTCACCCTTTATTTGAAAATCAGACTCTACCATTTGTTCATTCATCTCTCATAAGGTTCAAGGTCATGCCTCCACACGGAGCGTGAACCTTGGACCTAGAGGGTTTATATCTGTCATATTCTGAAACACTGGCTTCGAAGATTGTATCATTATTCACTTTAGCCCAAATATGAGATGAAAATATTGGTCAAAATGATCTAGCTCTAAGGAATCTGCATGGTCAGAGCAGATCGCCAGGTCGTTTGGGGCAATTTTACAAGGAAGACCCATTATTTGATTACTTACACAGCCCCGAGGATCTGAGCAGGGATGTGATACAGATGCGCAATAGCTTTTACTCCATAGATTTCCGATGGATTGTGAGACGTTCAGAATTTATGATGAAATACGTTTAATTGGTTGTCTAGCCATGGGGTGTAAATAGACCGATCGATAAAAGATCAATGGTTCTGACAGTTCAACGTCGACAAAAAGGGTGCGGTATGTGTTTCACACTGACTCTGGATCGAGTTCATCCAGAAATGGGTATCATCACGAGAACATCCTGCCTTTTGTTTTCTAGACGGTACGCCAATAGAAAGATACTTGGTCAAGATTCGTGGCTAGTGATCAAAAATGTGAAATATTTTGTTTTGATATCCATACTCAAGTGCCATCCGAGGAAAGCCGACAGCGTCCCCACCTAAATTTCCACCTTAAGGTGATCATTGAGACCTAGTAAAAAGCCGAAAACACACCTCACAGCAGCATAATATATAACAAAGTGAATCCCTAGATTATTGAGTGTTATCAGGTAGAGAACATCATAGCCAACCGCCCTTAGTCAACCCATAATCTACTTCATTTCAACATTTACCGGTACACCTTTCCATTAAAATCACATTATCTCATTTCTTACACAGATGATGGCCACTGCAGGCTCATAGTAACCTTAGGGATACCATTGACTAGTGACATTAAGAAGAACATTTCAGATTCCAGCTCAGTGAAGTTAGCTACTTATTCCTTTTTCAATATTCAATTACTTATTCGTTTTCACTTCCTTATTCGCATTTACTTCCTTATTCAAAAACAGGTCTCGAGGGATTGATATTTTTAATGATGACACACAAACTCACTATTCAGTCATTAGACAGTCCCAGAGAGGTAATGTTTGTCAAATCTATGAAGAGATTTATCACTAAAAGCAAAATATCATTAATGTTTTGATTTATGCCCCAGCGTGGGGACACCTACTTCACTGCATGGCAAATACTGTCAAAATAGTATAAAAAGCTCAAAATTACCCACATTGCTAAAATGAATTGCCACATTTGACTACGAAATTATGTTCAACCATACTCATGTCAATCAAAATCAAATTTAACCAGAGTGGCGCAGGCGTTAGTTTGAGCCCAGGGGTGGGGGTACCTACTAGGGCGTAGACCCCTCAAACTGCCAAAATAGCATAAAAACCTCAAAATTACCCACATTTTTAAAATGAATTTCCACTATTGACTAGGAAATTATGTTCAACCATACTCATGTCTATCAAAATCAATTTTAACCAGGGTGGCGCAGGCGTTAGTTTGAGCCCCGGGGTGGGGGTGCCTACTAGGGCGTGGACCCTTAAAACTGCCAAAATAGCATTAAAAACCTCAAAATTACCCACATTTCTAAAATGAATTGCCACTATTGACTATGAAATTATGTTTGAGCATACTCATGTCAATCCAAATCAATTTCAACCAGGGTGGCGCAGGCGTTAGTTTGAGCCCCAGGGTGGGGGTACCCACTAGGGCGTGGACCCCTCAAACTGCAAAAATAGCATAAAACCTCAAAATTACCCACATTTCTAAAATGAATTGCCACTATTGACTATGAAATTATGTTTAAGCATACTCATGTCAATCAAAATCAATTTTAACCAGGGTGGCGCAGGCGTTAGTTTGAGCCCTGGGGTGGGGGTACCTACTAGGGCGTGGACCCCTCAAAAGGCTAAATTAGCATAAAAACCTCAAAATTACCCACATTTCTAAAATGAATTGCCACTATTGACTATGAAATTATGTTTAAGCATACTCATGTCAATCAAAATAAATTTTATCGAGGGTGGCGCAGGCGTTAGTTTGAGCCCCGGGATGGGGGTACCTACTAGGGCCTGCACCCCTCAAAAGGCTAAATTAGCATAAAAAGCTCAAAATTACCCACATTTCTAAAATGAATTGCCACGATTGACTATGAAATTATGATTAAGCATCCTCATGTCAATCAAAATCAATTTTAACCAGGGTGGCGCAGGCGCTAGTTTGAGCCCTGGGGTGGGGGTACCTACTAGGGCGTGGACCCCTCAAACTGCCAAAATAGCATAAAAACCTCAAAATTACCCACATTTCTAAAAGGAATTGCCAATATTGACTATGAAATTATGTTCACCCATATTCATGTCAATAAAAATAAATTTCAAGCAGGGTGGCGCAGGCATTCGATTGAGCCCCGGGGTGGGGGTACCTAGTACTGGAAATTCATTTTAGAAATGTGAGAAATTTTGATTTTTTTATGCTATTTTGGCAGTTTGAGGGGTCCACGCCCTAGTAGGTACCCCCACCCCGGGGCTCAAACTAACGCCTGCGCCACCCTGGTTAAAATTGATTTTGATAGACAAGAGTATGGTTGAACATAATTTCTCCTAGTCAATACTGGAAATTCATTTTAGAAATGTGAGAATTTTTTTAGCTTTTTATGCTATTTTGGCAGTTTGAGGGGTTCACGCCCTAGTAGGTACCCCCACCCGGGGCTCAAACTAACGCCTGCGCCACCCAATAGTGGAAATTCATTTTAGAAATGTGGGTAATTTTGAGGTTTTTATGCTATTTCGGCAGTTTGAGGGGTCCACGCCCTAGTAGGTACCCCTACCCCGGGGCTCAAATTAACGCCTGTGCCACCCTGGTTAAAATTGATTTTGATAGACATGAGTATGGTTGAACATAATTTCCTAGTCAATAGTAGAAATTCATTTTAGAAATGTGGGTAATTTTGAGGTTTTTATGCTATTTTGGCAGTTTTTAGGGTCCACGCCCTAGTAGGTAACCCCACCCCGGGGCTCAAACTAACGCCTGCGCCACCCTCGTTAAAATTGATTTTGATTAACATGAGTATGGTTGAACGTAATTTCCTAGTCAAACGTGGCAGTTCATTTTAGAAATGTGAGAAATTTTGAGCTTTTTATGCTAATTTCGCCTTCTGAAGGGTCCACGCCCTAGTAGGTAACCCCATCCCCGGGGCTCAAACTTATGCCTGCGCCACTCTGGTTAAAATTGATTTTGATAGACATGAGTATGGTTGAACATAATTTCCTAGTCAATAGTAGAAATTCATTTTAGAAATGTGGGTAATTTTGAGGTCTTTATGCTATTTTGGCAGTTTGAGGGGTCCACGCCCTAGTAGGTACCCCCACCCCGGGGCTCAAGCTAACGCCTGCGCCACCCTAGTTAAAATTGATTTTGATAGACATGAGTATGGTTGAACATAATTTCCTAGTCAAACATGGCAATTCATTTTAGAAATGTAAGAAATGTTGAGCTTTTTATGCTAATTTCGCCTTCTGAAGGGTCCACGCCCTAGTAGGTACCCCCATCCCTGGGGCTCAAACTAACGCCTGCGCCACTCTGGTTAAAATTGATTTTTATCAACATGAGTGTCTTTAAACATAATTCCCTAGTCTATAGTGGCAATTCATTTTAGAAATGTGGGTAATTTTGAGGTTTTAAGCTTTTTTGGCAGTTTGAGGGGTCCACGCCCTAGTAGGTAACCCCACCCTGGGGCTCAAACTAACGCCTGCGCCACCCTGGTTAAAATTGATTTTGATAGACATGAGTATGGTTGAACATAATTTCCTAGTCAACACTGGAAATTCATTTTAGAAATGTGAGAAATTTTGAGCTTTTTATGCTATTTTGGCAGTTTGGGGGTCCACGCCCTAGTAGGTACCCCCACCCCGAGGCTCAAACTAACGCCTGCGCCACCCTGGTTAAAATTGATTTGATTGACATGAGTATGGTTGAACATAATTTCCTAGTCAATAGTGGCAATTCATTTAAGAAATGTGAGAAATTTTGAGCTTTTTATGCTAATTTGGCCTTTTGAGGGGTCCACGCCCTAGTAGGTACCCCCATCCCGGGGCTCAAACTAACGCCTGCGCCACCCTGGTTAAAATTGATTTTGATAGACTTGAGTACGGTTAAACATAATTTCCTAGTCAATAATGGCAATTCATTTAAGAAATGTGAGAAATTTTGAGCTTTTTATGCTAATTTGGCCTTTTGAGGGGTCCACGCCCTAGTAGGTACCCCCATCCCGGGCTCAAATTAACGCCTGCGCCACCCTGGTTAAAATTGATTTTGATAGACTTGAGTATGGTTCAACATAATTTCCTAGTCAATAGTGGAAATTCATTTTAGAAATGTGGGTAATTTTGAGCTTTTTATGCTATTTTGGCAGTTTTTAGGGTCCACGCCCTAGTAGGTACCCCCACCCCGGGGCTCAAACTAAAGCCTGCGCCACCCTGGTTAAAATTGCTTTTGATTGACATGAGTATGGTTGAACATAATTTCTTAGTCAAACGTGGCAATTCATTTTAGAAATGTGGGTAATTTTGAGGTTTTTATGCTATTTCGGCAGTTTGAGGGGTCCACGCCCTAGTAGGTACCCCTACCCCTGGGCTCAAATTAACGCCTGTGCCACCCTGGTTAAAATTGATTTTGATAGACATGAGTATGGTTGAACATAATTTCCTAGTCAATAGTGGCAATTCATCTTAGAAATGTGGGTAATTTTGAGGTTTTTATGCTATTTTGGCAGTTTGAGGGGTTCAGGCCCTAGTAGGCACCCCTACACCGGGGCTCAAACTAACGCCTGCGCCACCCTGGTTAAAATTGATTTTGATAGACATGAGTATGGTTAAACATAATTTCCTATTCAAACGTGGCAATTCATTTTAGAAATGTGGGTAATTTTGAGGTTTTTAATGCTATTTTGGCAGTTTTAAGGGTCCACGCCCTAGTAGGCACCCCCACCCCGGGGCTCAAACTAACGCCTGCGCCACCCTGGTTAAAATTGATTTTGATAGACATGAGTATGGTTGAACATAATTTCCTAGTCAATAGTGGAAATTCATTTTAAAAATGTGGGTAATTTTGAGGTTTTTATGCTATTTTGGCATTTTGAGGGGTCAACGCCCTAGTAGGTACCCCTATCTCCCGGGGCTCAAACTAACGCCTGCGCCACCCTGGTTAAAATTGCTTTTGATAGATATGAGTATGGTTGAACATAATTTCCTAGTCAAACGTGGCAATTCATTTTAGAAATGTGGGTAATTTTGAGGTTTTTATGCTATTTTGGCAGTTTGAGGGGTCAACGCCCTAGTGGGTACCCCCACCCCGGGGCTCAAACTAACGCCTGCGCCACCCTGGTCAAAATTGATTTTGATAGACATGAGTATGGTTGAACATAATTTCCTAGTCAAACGTGGCAATTCATTTTAGGAATGTGAGTAATTTCGAAGTTTTTATGCTATTTTGACAATATTTGCCATGCAGCGAAGTAGGGGTCCCCACCTTGGGGCATTAATCAAAGCATCAATGATATTTTGATTTTAGTGATAAATCTCATCGTAGATTTGACATACATTACCTTTCTGGGACTGTCTACTGACTGAATAGTGAGTTTGTGTGTCATCATTAAAAATATCAATCCTTTGAGACCTGTTTTTGAATAAGGAAGTAACTGCGAATAAGGAAGTGAAAACGAATAAGTAACTGAATATTGAATAAGGAATAAGTAGCTAACTTCACTGAGCTTCAGATTCCTTACTGCTAAAGTTTTTTACAGGCCATAATATCACAAATCTTAGTGAGGTATCTAGTGTGTGGATGCTAGGGAACCCCAGTGATGGTTGTGATGGCTGATCACTTGTGGGCAATGGAGCAAAAGACAGTTGTACAAGGACACATCCCAATGATCTCTCAAAGCAAACAAAGGCAATGCTGACTGGCATACTGTAGCTATATATAGTTTGAACAGGCTTCTAGTTGTAGGCAACCGTGTCCCCTAGTGTACTTGACGCTAGCGGCTTTCGAAAGGGCCCCGCCCTGTTTTATAACCGAGAGGTTATCATTAGTTTTGGTCCTAGCCATTAGGGCTTCGAGTACACTACACACAAATCACTGCTACAAACTTCGTTGAAATAACGGTTTATGGCAGCGACTTTATTGATGAAACTGAGCGGCCAAAAAATAAAGTCATGCGTGCGATTGAAAGATTGTCTAAAGAGTATATATGGGAAAATCTTTGGGATATTTTCACGCCCGTGTACTTTTAGCTAATATGTCCAAAAAGGGGAACGACTTTACGGTAATATTCAGCGAATAGCGAAACATCTATAGGACGTACACCTACGGTATACTATACTAGTCTACGCGGCGGAGATGCCTCATTCTGAGAATATCGCTAAACTAGCCATAAGTTCTTAAACCATGGTACGTGTGTGTTATGAATTGTTCAATTGATATTGTGCATGTACGTTGGCATACCCGTCAGCATTCAACAATCCAAAATCAGGTTTACTATACTGCGGCGTCTTTTGGTTTCATTTTGTTTAGTTCCAATTTTGGGAGGGGCCAGATTAGTACTTTTGCTTAAAGAGCGGGCCTTTAGAGTTGATAATCATGGCAACATATGTTAATAGGATAACTTTAATTTCAGTTTATGTAGCAGATCACAATTGCTGCATGATAATATAAGCACAGTTTTCAAAAACACGCAGATAGCTTTGGAACTGAAAATGTCGTCATCAACAACATTTACATTGTGTGATCTTTCCAGACATTGTGTGATCTTTCAAGATCAAATACTTACTATGTTCAGCATATTATGAAATTCTTGGCTCTTGGCTAGAAAATAAATTTATTCTTGAGGAATGGTGGATGATTTTTGAAAGTTGGCAAATCAGTAGCTAATCTGAAGACTTCTGACCAAGTTATATAATTCATACCTGTTAACATTCAACCATCCAAAATCAGGAGATTTTATGCGGTTCCAATCCTGGCCACCAGGGGTCAGATTATTTTATTAGTTTAGGAGTGGGCTCTTATATTTTACAGGTGTTGGCAAATTGATAACCATACAAGTATGATTATGAAATAACTTTAATCTTATGTAGCAGATCACACTTGCAGCATGATGACAAATTCCCAGTTATGAGAAACACACAGAGATTGCTTTTGAACTGAATACATCATAATAGTCCATGACCCAGAGGGTTGGTCAGTATCATATTGGGGGGGGGGGGGGGGGGGGGGGGCAAATTATGATTAATGTTTTTGAATTTCCCATATTCTAAGCTTCATGGTATTTCAGTAACAAATATTTTCCAAATCAGACCTTTTTTCCTTTTCCCATGTGCACTTAGCTTTATATATTTACACGATCACTAATTTGCTTTTACTCACTACCCATATTCCTCATATTTCATAACTATTACATCTCTATCCGTTCCCCTTGAGACATGGATCCGTGCGCCGGCCTACATATTTTGGCGCACGGATCCATTCCTCTACCAAACCTGCCTAACCTTTGCGCTGTGTTGCGTCCAGCGCCACTAGCTTCATACTACTTTACATTCCTTTCATTTCCACTCCTATCGCCTTGTATCGGACTTTCTCTGGGTGTGAAGATGTCTCACTAGATACTGTAAGCAAAACCTTAAACTGTAGGGCTGGAATCATTGTCTTGAGATGGACTTTAGAGCAAGACAAGATTGTACACTCTTATAATTTGTTTTACTGGAAAAAGGCCAAAGGCCTGCGAAACGTCGCACCTTTTCAATGTTTCTGTTATTTTCAAAGGTATCATAGATCCATATGACTAATGTTATGTCAACGAGACGTACAGGCATGGATAAGTCAAAGTACAATATATTTAATATTGGTCAAAATTTTGTACTTATCAAAAGTTATTTTGACATCAAAATCACTTTATATTACTTACATTTTACTTACTAATATCTATTGATACCTTTGGCGACCAAAGAGGCCCCACTGTTTTAATAATATCTCTATAACAAAAACATTTTAGGAGTATGTGAAGAGGACAAGTTGACTTGATAATCGATTCGAAAATTAATCTAAAAATTATCGCAGATTTCGACAACAATTATCTACCTGTATACTATTAGTGATTTATGATTTTAAACTGATATGGAAATGACATTTATATATAAATAGCTTTTTCAGGAGGCTGGTTATTCATTATCCGAATGATTTCAGTGAGCTTTATATTTTATGAAACTTGGTCATAACATTTTTTCTCATGGTGAATTATATGCTCAACCTATATTTTGATTATAGATAACTTTTCTTTTATGAACTAAAAACATCATATTTAACTGATATGTTTATAAGTATGTATGCATTGTATATATTGAATTATTTGCTGTGTATAGTTTACATCTTGTTCTGTGATCAGAGGGCCTTTCCTTTAACAGTGGCTTAATTGAACAAAAAATATATTTTTCACCAATATGCATGTGTACCTTTTTATCAATAAACACACACTATACCAAGTAATGAAAATGTGTCTTAGTTTCTTTCTCCCCAGTCTGGTAACCTAGATCCTTGCATGTGTTTTGTAAGACCAATAGTGTCTGGTTAGCATGCAGACAACTACCAAAATGTGCATTTAACCACACAACTCTCTTATTCAATGGCATTGTCTGGCTTCTGTGTTTCAATATTCAGAAATAGTTATATCTTAAAAATTATAACAAATAGATTTCTTCAGTTTGTTAAATTTCTATTAAAACATAGCAGGGGCGACATCCTCTCCCATCATCAATTGCACTTCCGACTCAGTGATGCATCCCGATTAAGGGGGCTCGGGACCTTCGTTCTTTAAGTGTGACTTTCATGTAAAGATTGACCAATATCTTGGTCTATGTACATGAAAACCCCAATAAACTATATATTTTATGAAAGCTGAGATTCTGGAGAGGTCAAATATTCTAAACTTATCTTGTAACATCTTCACAATTACCCCGGGGTGGGGCCGAAAGACATACATGTGGATTTCTAATACATATGTTATTGCAAACAGCCTCCTGGCTTCATAAAAAGTGTAAGACAGTTGGTGTTTAAAAGTTTCATAGAAAACACATTTAGGCATGCCCTTATATTTTGTTTTTAAATCTTTTTGTTCCGAACAGAATTTAGAGCAAGATAAAGTCATGATCAATATTTTTTTCTAGAATTTCACTTTCCTTCATTTTTGAAGTCTGATTAAGAAATAACTAGACCAGCTATCAAGAAAATGAAATGAAGTTGCTTGCGCAAGGATGTTTTTCATTGTGTAGCAAAATTTCAGCTCTCTGGGATTAATATTAAATGAATGAGGTTGTTTCAGAAATGATAAGTATGGTGATTTCAGAAAGCTGTCTAAAGCTCAAGTCAAAGTGAACCATGCATTTATACATTCTAAAATGACTTTATGCTCCATTATAAAACTTAAGGGGTTAATTTGGAATAAGAATACTATTCATTTGCATTGGTAGAATGGTTTGAATATTTAATAATTTACTGGGTACTTCAATTACTTGAATAAAAAGGGATTTTTAGAGAAGATTCTGAGCTTTCTGAAAGGAGGCTGGCACCCCCTGGTGAGTGTTCCTCCCCCAGCTGATAAGGAAAGATAACAAGCTATTAGTGACTACTGATTGCTAATTGGCTGTCTGGAGGTGAATCTATTCAATTTCAAGTACATGATATACTAACTATGTAAATAACTTCAGAAATAAGGATAAATTTACAACAAAATTGGAGGAGAGTTGTTGGCTAGGTACATATCTACATTTCTTCTTCAAATATTTTTCTAGATATAGCTCTAATCATATGAATAATTGAATAAGACACAATAGAGTAATTTTGAAATAACTTTGGGAATAAGGGTATATTGACAAAAGATTTCAAGGAGAGTTGTTCACTAGGTACTGATCTACATTTCTTCTTCAAATATTTTTCTAGATAAAGCTCTAACCATAATGAAATAAATTTGGGAATAAGGGTAAATTGACAAAATATTTTAAAATTAGCTCTGATCACTGAGATGAATCCAAAATAGCGAAGGTGATTTGGGAAGACACAGGCATGTAGGGTTTAATTAGGTTTTCTCTGCATTGGTTTTCTCTGTCAAAAAGATATATGGAAAAGATACCTCATGCTTCTTGAAACTTTTGGGGGTAACTGGAGGAGGTAGATCCATAGCTGCACTGAACTTTTGAAGCGCATTATGTCCATTTCCACACAGACGTCCTGCTAGAACTGATTGTCTGTTTATAGCATAAAATCGTCCATTTTTGTCACTACTAGGAAAGTCTGTTCTCTTTCCATCACAATCCTCATTTGAGCATCTCCAAAAAAGGGCCGATCGAAGTCTTTGTCGCCTTCTACTGTCTTGCCATAGTTCTAACTTTCCATCAAGGCAGTATGCACACACTGCAGCTTCCTGAAGGCTGTCTTCAAGTTCTTGTGAATGCAGAATATGTCTTCCTGTTACCCTTTCTTCACAGGAATCTGTCTCCTCTTCTGAGTCATGATCAGTGTCTGTTTCCTCAAAATCTGCATCTCCAATTGCTATGCCACTGTCATCTGAACCAGTACTCAGCAGTCTGAGCTTTCTATAACTGGCACTAATGAATGGTTGGTGATTTCTCAGATTCTTCTTCCTCTATTGTATCCAAATCTTCTGGTACAGATGTTTTTCCCCATTCAAATGCCCTCTTCCTCTTTCTCTTCCTTCTGCAGCTACTTCCCATTGTAAGGAAACATTCAGACTCTGCACTGTCCTGAGCTCAGCATCTGAATGTTCTCTCCTAACCCTAAATCTCTACAGGAAACCCTTTTCACCTAGGTAACATGCATCCTAAACATCCTGCCCCTACCTGACAGGCTGACACACACCAGCATATTTCTGGAGCATTTGATTGGTTTTACCTCACCTGTCTGCATGACCTGCAACTGTAAAGCCAGACAGCTGATGCACAAAAATCACACTTTTTATTCAATACCCTAATTGCAATGAATTGGTCACTCATAACTGCTTGGTGCCTGTTTCCTGGGTAAACAGGATACTTCCATTTGAATACACATTCTGGACCTAGCCAGGAAATAACCCCCAATCAGCCAGTATAGCACACCTCCCAGGAGAGATCAGATAAGGAAAGGCCATTATGGATATAGATAAGCATCACAGCTGGTGAGCCAGGATATCTGGCCTCTAGTAGAAAGCTTTTTAAAAACTCCTTTATTTTGTCATTTGTAGTTCTAGTTGAGAATTCTAGTTCAAAAGAATAAGTAGCAAACCTTTTCAGCTATCACATATCAAAAAAACAAAAAAACACCCTATTTAAAGGTGCGAAGGTCCCGAGCCCCCTTAATTGGCCTGCAATGTCAGCCTCCATGCCCAGACTCAGGCTAGTTTTTTACTAACTTTCATAAGCCATATCTGAGGAGTGCTGAGGAGGACAGACTTGCGGGTGGTCTTATTAGAAAGGTGACACGTATAGGCACATTTTGAACCTAAATCATTATGATGGTGCATTTGCCCTTTAACGAGGTGCTTAACCCATTGGCGCCCGTAGTAAGCAAACTATTTCTTTTGTGAAGTATTAATTTTAAAAATTAGTGAGCTCTTTAGTTCAGGACATTACCATCAACTCTCTTTTGAATACTTTGCAAAAAGCTTTCTCCATATCAAATCTCTTGTCAATAGTATATATTTAGAAGTATCAATAGTATCATAGAAGATAGATCTATTTTTTTTTTAGAAAAAATGCATTGCAATGTTTTCTAGAACATAAATTGCAATGATACTGTTTCTACTATGCAAGTTATATCTGATGCAAAGCAATATCA
>OZ012689.1:3172198-3204698 GCA_963942565.1 Maea johnstoni | reverse complement strand
GCATAGGGATTAAAAACGTGACACTGAATAGAGGCCTACACTCGTTAAATGGATTGTACGTTGTTGTTAGCTCTAGATATTATATTGAAATACTTTCTATTCATAAAAACTCAAGCATGCCAAGGGTTAATCTGCACACGACTCCCCACATTACCTTTGCGCTATACACTGCTGGATTATGCTCGGTTTTGTAATAATTCTAGAGTGGGGATTATGTTCACGGAATTTCCTGTTGTTGCACAAATCCCGTCTTATGTTTGGTTTTGAAATAATTCCACAGTGGGGATTAGTTTCATGTAATTTCTTGTTGTTGCACAATCCATGTGCTGCATGGGATTATCGGTTATTTTGAGCCATGGGACAAACCTGCCATCTACACTTTTAACAGGTAAACATGATACCTTCTTAAGAATTTCAGAGGTTAAGTCCAAGTTGTCCAAACGGAGTTTGCAGGCCCAAATAAGGTTATTTTCAATAGCACGGAGTATGCTTACAGATATTGTGGCCATTTAGGTCTTAGGTAAACTCCCAGTGACAGTTTACCAACGATTAGAGGGACATTTGTATAAATATCACTTACTACTACTACTACTACTACTACTACTACTACTACTACTACTACTACTACTACTACTACTACTACTTTTGTTACTATTTATTCATAACAAACGTAGGCATGCCCAGGGCTGATTGAAAAAAATAACTTTCTGGATTATACTTTGTTGAAATAATTCTACAGTGGAGATTATTTTGAGGTAGTTTCCCTTTATCTCACAAAATCCAAGGTAGCACATGTATTTTAAGCCCTCTATACAGATTACAGTTAGGGAATCACAAATTAACACGGACATATTTTGAGGTAAAATGTTAATTTAACTGACATAGCATATCTCAGATGATGTTTTAGAAAAATGTATATTTTCCTTTTTTTCTCTATTTTCCATACAATAACATTTGTGATCATCCAGTGGAGGTAAACTTGAGCTCAAAACAGAGACACACCAAAGCATTCCATCTCAGCCACATGGTTAAATGCATGACAATAAGTGCACCAACATAGTGCTTAGGCATCAACTATTTGTTTCTGAATATTTGCAAAATAAATAATCTGTCTCTTATTATTTGTTAACTAAATAATCTGTCCTGGAAAATAAATACATTATCTGTCTTGGATTCATTCTCATTTCAAGTACCAGGAGTACCTAGAGTTCCCGAGGGCCTAGAGCGGCCCCCAAGAGTTCTGGCTGCTAAAAGTCTTGCACCCGCACACCACGCGTCTCAATATCCATCGGCTAGGGCGAAAAAGGACCCCACTTTAAAATTCATGGATAACTGTTTGAGGTAGTCACTCAAATATAACTATGCTACTTTTGTAAAGATTAAATCACTACTGAGAATCACGCTACGGAATCAGGCTACAAGATAAGAAAAAATACAAACAATACATATTCGTTGAAAAATACCATGCATACCGAGATTATGAAGTCGAAATTATAATGATAATTCATAGAATACAAAAAAGGCAAAATAAGTATTTGTTCATTTTTGGTGTTATCTATTTTAATAGTATGTAAGCTCCATTATGAGTGGTCACTTGTGGCAATATGATACACATATGGAATTATATTTTAACTCCTCCTAATGCGAAGTTGTGCATGGTCTTACAGAACTCTGAATGCACAGAGCAAACATGTCAAGCCATCACCAGTGTGGTAAGTTACAACATTCTTTGCTAAGACACTCCACAACCCTTTAGTTTCCAACTCCGCCATTTTATCCTGAAACCCATATTCTTCATCCTCAATGACGTTATCCTTGAGGGTAAATACTATGACGCCACCCGATTTTACAATTCGGACGAGTTCGTCTAAGCCGTAAGCCTTGACATGCCCCGTTGTGAATGTACCAACACACAAGACAGCGTCGTACTCGTTGGGCTGAACTTCCAAAGGCTTCTCTGGTTCCATGCTGTCCATCAAGAGTTCTTGGTACACATCTTTAGCTCTAGCTATCTCCAGCATTTCTGGACTCATGTCCAGAGCGTCCACATTGGTGAAGCCTGCAAAAGAACAGAACATGGAAGAGGGTGTGTTACTCATCCAGTTGCATCTGGAGAGGGGGCACATATGTCCTGACTGTAAAATAGCTCATCAACATCTGTAATACTAGTATTGGGAAAATATTTGAAGAGGTGGTGTTAACCCTCGTGCGTCCACATTGTAATTCTGCATACATGGCCTGACTTTAATGTGCCTCAGTGGGGGGGGGGGGGGGGGGGGGGGGGGGAGGGGGCTTAAAGAGTGTGACCCGACTTCCCTAAAATGCAGCCTGTATGTCCATTACTAGTATATCAGAGGGTCGATATAATGCATAGTCGCAGAGCACGTAGACACATTGAAATAGGCTATAAACATATATAATATTGACAAAAAATATTTGAATAGGGATTGTTAACCCTTGTGAGTCCACATTGTAATTCTGCCCTCAAATCTCTGATGCCAAGTTGAAATAGCAAATTGGCCAAAGTCCCTCAGGTTATTCACTCTGGGAAGTGATATTGCTATAGTACATATATAGTAACAAGGCGGCCGTGTTGACAGTATGTACAATGGTTCACTTGCTAGCATGTGGCGAAATATTCCAAGGAAGAATTGTTTACCATTTTCCTTCTTATACAAATAGCCAATTAGTGATACACCTGAAAACATCAGATTACCCAGTTCCTCCTCTTCGTTGGAGTTGAAATGTGTTTTCAGGATTTAAGTTGATTAACAAAAAATGGGACCCATTCTTATTGCAATTTCAAGTTTGGACTTCTTTTGTCCGAAGCACACGGACATATAACGATTTTTGAAAACCATCTAAACCCTGTCATGTTGGTACTCATTGGATAGGTTTCAGTCATTTTTCAGATTTTTTGCATCTTTTTGTATTGGTCAAATTATTTGCAACGCACCTTGATTATTTTGCTCGTGTAGTGCGATTATAATCAGGATGTCAATACTTTACCTAATCTTTTCAGCTCCACCCCTCCCATTCCAGTTCCGGCTCCAACATCGAGGATCCTTGCTTTAGAGTCAGTCACCCACTCTGCCAAACATTCTGCTCCAACTTTTGGTCCTACGTAGCCAATTGCTCTACAGTCCTCGTCGTAACGGTCTGCCCATGTTTGGTAAATGGATCCCAGTTCATTCAGTGAGGTACGACTATTCAAAGCCCCAAGATGCTTGTCTCGAGCAAAATCTAGAAAAAAAAGCAGACATATTGTTTGTTTGTTTGTCTTGGATCCATAACCGCATTTGTCAGCCCCACCGGGTCGACATCCCAAGGAGGCCGGGACCTACAGAGAGCTCCTTTCACTCCCACTCCCAAGCCACTCGTCACCCCAAGGCCTTTTGACTACCTACGTGTTCCCTATCCACCACACTATTTGTCATGCATCCTGCATGAGATCTGCACCCTCCCATGTTCTCCTGTCCTATACAAATATCCTAACCAATATCTGGCCTGTCCCCACCTTTGTCTTCCCGTCATACAACTATAGTCAGGTCCGGTTAGATCACCCGATCGGGTGAAATCTCCCGATCGGGATATTTCTCCCGTTCGGGATACATTCTTAGTTTTGTAGACGTGGCTACGATTAGCAACAAAACACAGAAAAAACATACATTCGAGGCACAACCAGTGACAACAGCAGCCTCGTAGCTCCTGAGTTGGTCCTCCTAGTCTGTCCGACTTTGACCTTTGGCGAGCGTGAACTCAGGTTTGTTTATAAAGCTGTTAAGTCACGCTGCTGGACTGCACTGGTGGGAGAGCCTCATACTTTAGGTACTCTAAAATCAGATTCTGCCATTAGAATCTGCAAATTTTTCGTTAATCTTAAAGTTAATGTTGTTAACTCAAGATTGCATGTCCGCTTTTTGTACTGGTTGAGTATTTTATAAATGGTCAACGGTTAAAGTGTACCTTCCTGATAATACCTCATGTATATCCCGAACGGGATATAAATCAGAAACCATGTGGTCCTATATTTATATCCCGATCGGGATACTATTTCTTACTCTACTAATTATGAAGGGTTTATGGTTGTATTTGAGTGTGAATGGTATTTGTGCAGGCTTGTATGGGAAAATATTATGAGAATACATTATGTATAATTTCTGTGAAGTTGTTAATTATATATACCTTTCATAATTAATAGAAAAAGTTCACGCTCGCCAAAGGTCAAAGTCGGACAGACTTGGAGGACCAACTCAGGAGCTACGAGGCTGCTGTTGTCACTGGTTGTGCCTCGAATGTATGTTTTTCTGTGTTTTGTTGCTAATCGTAGCCACGTCTACAAAACTAAGAATGTATCCCGATCGGGAGATTTCACCCGATCGGGTGATCTAACCGGACCTGATAGTCCAGCCGTTAATAGCCAAATTTTGGCCAAATCGTTCACTTTTTGATAGAAGCACCAAAATAAATACATAGGTACGTTTTTCATGGACTTTCATATATCTTGCCTAAGTTTCAAATATTTGGGGTTTTAATAAGTAACCAGCCAATCAGAATAGTCAATTTCAGAATTCTTTGAACGCACAGTATCGTCTAGTGTTTTCCTGTTATGTCTTAATTGATGTGCCCTATTGATCATCAAGAAATCCTAAACTATTTTAGGTCACATTAATGACCTTTAGAGGTCATACACCCTTAAACTTGAATATTGGTGATATACCTTATATCTATTAGATTTAAATGTCTCACCATGGCCTTTCGATGGTAAGGAATGCTCAGTAAATGCGTGATTTAGGTTCATGCAGTCATCATAATTTCTATAAAACTCAAGTATATTTTTAAAAATATATATGATTTTAAAGATAGGATTTACCTCATGTTGGTCATTCATACCATAAGCATAGTATTTTCTTGTTTTCCTGTTATGTCTAGATTGGTATGCCCTATCAATTATCATTCAACTACACATGTTTAAGGTCGCATTAGAGGTCAAATAGAGGTCATACACCCTTAAACTTGAATATTGGTGAAAGAACCTGTCTGATCATCTCACTACATACCGAAAAAGCTATCTGATGCTACCCAATGTCCCACCACCACCAAGTTATGCCATCACAATCTATAATTAACTTATGGGTCTACCTTATTGTAGAATCTGTCCATACTAAGTACATTCGTGATTTAATAAAGCTAAAGGACGCAGTGGGTTAACTGTATTTGGGATGGACCCTAGAGTCTTTTGACCACTGGCAGTTAAGTAGACTGGACTATGCTTCTTGAACAAAGGACGCACCTGACTAACTCTGAGTAAATATATCTATCGTATCACTATGACCTATAACATTTCTTGTATTCATTAACTATACATTGTCTTTTGTTGTATATCTATGTATACTAGAGAGTTTTGCAGGCGGTTGAACACGGCTTTCTCGGTCTCTTCATTTTTAGGTGTGGGATTGTGCCTTTGACTTATGTTTTTCTGAATTTTGGCCGTTTTCGGCGATTATTTTAGAAAAATGTGGTTTCGGGGTTGCGCGACCGCCACGCCATCCACTGTGAAAGTGCGTATTAAACTACGAGATGGTGGCGGTGAACGTCAAACTGGTTCATTAGGGATTCTATCGTTTTGGTACATGAAGTTTTCTCTTAACTTCCTGCACATCCTTCAGTATGGCTTGAAATACAAACCTGTGCTGTGCACGTGGGCTGGATAGTGTAATACCATTTTGTAGTAAATCCTTTCAGGCCGCCAAACAGATAAGAAATGGTTATATGTCTCTAACCAAATCATGTTCTTAAGTGTTTTCTGGTTCAAGTATTCATTTGAAATACCTTTCAATACAATAATCTTATGAGCTCATTTGCATGAATCCGCTATGGTCGCCTGAGGTCTTTAAGTGCTGACTCTCAACTAAAATGTCTTCCAACACTTGTAAGTACTTTTTTTGAGATATGACCTCCAGAGGGCATGTTGATACTCTAATCAATTTTCAGTTTTGAAACCTTATTTGTCAACAGTCTTGAGTACGATGGACCAAGTGTGAAAGAGAAAATATTTAAATATTTTTTTTCACCACCGTATTTTGGGGGGGGGAGAAAATATATTTAAATATATTTTCACCACCGTATTTTGTTGGGAGAAAATATATTTGAATATATTTTCACCACCGTATTTTGTTGGGAGAAAATATATATAAAAATATTTTCACCACTGTATTTTTGGGGGAGAAAATATATTTAAATAGGCTGGTTGCCTAGCTCATTTTCCTATTGGTATGGGGAGTTACTTAGTATCGTTATATCAATATAGCGAAATGACACTGGTAAACGAGATAGGTGAAACAAGTTATAACATGTTGACAATTTATTCGATACAAAGTACTAGGACTTCTTTTGAAGGTCCCCGACACCCATAATTGTGGGTGTACGTAGGAGCTGCGTTTCTCAAAAAATCCTATACTCTCCTGCTGTGAGGCCACAATGTATTCATCATCAGAAGACCTTTCCCGCAATGGTTATTTTGTATCGGATAAATTTTGGGTCTCAAATCAGGAGAGGATTGCCCAAATCAGGAGAATTGACCGGTAAGAGATCACTGGTCAACAGTACGTGTTTACCCTTACAGAACCCCCGACCCCTCCTTAATTACTAGCTTGCTGTGTGTTAACCCTTTAATACTTAAGAGGTCCTCAAAAATCGTCGTCTGGATTGATGATACTTTTGACCATAACATTTGAATAGAGAATGCTTTAACAAAATATTTGAAGGAGAGTTGTTGGTAATGATCCAAGCAACATTTCTCCTTCAAATATTTTTCTAATTGTGCTTTAGCCTAAACTATTTCATCAAAATTGTCAGGCTGGTTTTGGCTGCTGTGAGTGCTGATGGGTTTAACCACCTTCTCCTGGCAGCTAGAAATGCTTAGGATTTCAATATACATGTCCAGATCACTGGTCAACAGTACACTCACATGACATATACCCTGTGACAAGAATTTCAATTACCAAGAAATTAGAGTTGTGTGTCAGAAATATTGCCGTAGGATAGGCTACCATGTTGGATTCATGCAAATTAGCATTCTCCCGTGCTGAGATTATGCAACTCTCCAAAGAAATACTTGTGTTGAAAGCCATTTTAAATGAACATTAACACCTACACACATCGGGATACAAATTTCTATGACTAAAAAATGATATATGGTTGCTGAGATGTACCCAATTCTCATTTATTGGTGGCCATAGCGGGTTTATGAGCTTTATGAGCAAATGAGCTTATACGATAATTGTATTGAAAGGTATTGCAAATGAATTCTTGTACCTGAGAACCCTAATACAGTTTTTTTCATGACTTAAAACCATGAGTTGGCTACAGAGTTATAGCCATTTCTCACTTGTTGGTGGCCATATTGGATATATGCAAATTATAATATTTTCCGTGCGGGAATTTTAATATGTTGATCCTTAGATGAATAAACGGATGGATATGTAGCGAAATATGTTGATCCTTAGATGATTAAACGGATGGATATGTAGCGAGAGACCAGTTAGTCTCAAGTCTGACACAGGTGTGACGTCACTAGGAGACAAAGACCAATGAGGGCTCTCGTATCGTTCCCATTACAGAAACTTGCTCACCAACATGTGCAGAACACGACTTTTAGGTCAATTCGCCGCAGCCAGCTTGTTCAGGTTGACCGGCTGATTTCATATCCACTTTTTTTTATTCATCTAAGGTTGATCTAGGGACCTTATGAAAATGCATTGTGGTAACATATATGTAATTTCTGTTGCAATTAATTTTTTTTTGAAAAACGCTTGTTTGCCTGGACGAGTAGATCAAACGTGAGTTACGCCCAGTAGGCCCAGGATATTCACTTCACTTCAAACAGAGAAATACATCCCCTTGAACCGCAACGCCATAGGCACAGCATGCTAGCACCTAGGGCATGTGCGCCTCGGGTTACGCGGTGTAGCCTTGGTCACGTGATCTGATCTGTGCAATTAGCATGCAGCATCCTTTCTAGGTCAGATAGTTGCCAAGGAGATGGGAGGCAGCGACATTTGATGATGCATAGACAGTGCCCGATCCCGGTCTACTCATCTCAGCTTCAAAGAAAGTATGTACGATTCGAACATGTGCAAATGGTCCGGATATGGCAGGGAGATCTATTTATAAATATAATCTCTCTGTAAGGGGAATGGGCGGCTGTGACAAATGCACTCATTCCCTTCACTATACCCGGATCATTTGTGTGTAGGATTTTGGATTTGAAATTTCATCCCTCGTCATGTTATCCCATAATTAGTTTAGTGTGTAATCTCACCGCAGATGGAGTTATCAGCCATGATGGAACTTGAAAAATCCAAACTGTTGAGGAAGATGCCCTTTGTAACCCCTACTTGCTTCCTCGCCTGTGACGTGTAGTATTATGCCTGACAGTTTCGCACTCTAGCTAGCTTTGGCAACTACCATAGCTGCGAGGCCGGTAGCTGGCAGGCATGGATACTCACAACAGCAGTGGAAGTTAAGGTGGAACCCTACTCAATACCCGATTCATTTTATAAACTTGAGCATCTTAAAACTGAGTTGAAATAAGATAACGGCACTTATGCAATTGTATGGCAAGCTTTTTGAGAGTTTATTAAGCATTTTTTAATATTTGAAAATATTTATTAATATTTATATCAATATAAATATCAATATTTATGGGACTTCTTAATATCAATGATTCTTTTATAGTATTTATAAATCATTTTCTGGTATTTATAAATGATTTTCTAATATTGGTAAATTCAGTATTTACAAATATTAGAAAATGAATTATGAATAATAGAAAATAATTTATGAATACTAGAAAATAATTTATAAATACTAGAAAATAATTTATAAATACAAGTAAATAATTTGTAAATATTAGGAAATGATATATTTGTATTTATCAGTGTGCATATTTTTTAATACTAAAAATCATTTTTTAGTATTTATAAATGATTTTATAGTATATATAAATGGCCGCATTTAAAAATACTAGGAAGTCATTTATACATACTAAAAAATGAATAATGCAAAGATTTTTTTTGTTATTAATAAATCATTTTCTAGTATTCGTAAATCATTTTCTTTCATTTGTATATGCAGTTATTTATAAATCTTTGAAATTGGTTTATAAATACAAGAAAATCATTTATAAATATTACAAATTGATTTATAAGTATCTGAAAATCTTTAGTAATTCTTAATAATCATAATCAATTTTCAAGTATTTATAAATCATTTATCAGTATTTGTAAATGTGGCAATTGTGCAATAGTCTGGCGGCCAAATCCAAAAATGTGACTTTTGATGGCAAAATTTGTTACAAGCTGCCATCAATGCTAAATCATATCTTCATGAGGTGGGCAATATGGTATGGGTGGATGGCGGGATTTCTTTTGTCGTTTACGGTGTTTTTGGGGCAAAAGATGCAAAAAATGAACTAAAATGAGTGATTTTTGTAATTTACGCCAAAAAAATATTTATTGTCAACCTTAGCTCGTGAAAGTTTGTACATATATGCTTGAGGACATACTCCTTGAGATGGTTGAATTAGATTTAACAAAATATTAAGCGTTAACCTAAAAACTGATTTAATCTGGAAAAAAATGGCTGAAAACAGTATTTTTTCAAGATTTACGTTAAAGAAAAACGTCCATAAAATTCCCTTGGAAAGAGCTAGGATTATGAAACTTGGCCAAAAATATCCCTGATATGTCCCAATAAGAATATGATATTGGTATACTGTGTATGTGACCTAATGATCCTGAAGTGGGGTTGTTGAATTTGAGATATACACAATTAATGAACATTGGCGCCATACCGTATATTACACTTATTACAATAGTATGTCATAATACATGACCCTCATTGATAGAGAGTTTGTGATATAAAGTTAGCAGCAATGTTTCATATATTGTATGGGTGGATGGCAGGATTTATTTTGTCGTTTAAGGTGTTTTGGGGGCAAAACTTAGATTAATTGAGTGAAAAAAGTAATTTATATCAAAGAAATATTTGTTGTCCACCTAGGCTCATGAGAAATTGTACATATATACTAGATAACATGTTATTTAAGATACCTGTGTTAGATTCAACAAAAACTAATGTTTTATCCTAAAAATGGCTAAAATCTGACCGAAAAATGGATAAAAACGGTCGTTTTTCAAGATTTTTGTCTACAGAAAAACATTAATTTAATCATCATGGAAAGAGTTAGGAAGGTGAAACTAGATCCAAAATATTCCTGAAGGGTTCCAAATAAGATGCTTTATAGCGTGTGTACCTATTTCACCAAATAATTATGCAGAAGTTTGTTCAACTCGGAAGATGCAAAAAAAAGCACATGTAGCATATGTTAAACACACTGTTTGCTATTGATACTGAATGATAATTTTATTGATTGGACATTGTTCTAATGGAATATCAAGCCTAGTCTGATAAATTTGGTGATGGCAGGAGTAGTGTCTAGGAATAGGTGGCAGCACCAAGATTTTTGATTTTGTTAGCTTCAAGATAGAGGTCCTGAGAGGGAGCTACTGCAGATGTTGTGGAAGTTCATAACATCTAGGGCTTGCTCTTGAACCAAAAGGGGAGGCTCTGTTTTAAATTACCTCATAGATCTGATGGACTTTCACTCTCAAGTGTTTAGCTAACTCCAAGTACCACCTCAGTGACAGGGCAATGAACTTGGTTGTATGGTGAGAATTCTTTAAAGGGCAAATGATTTTGACAAGGCAAATTCATGTTTGGATTATCAGCTGATAAAGAAAAGGTCATTTTCAGGGCCTTTTCCTTATCAGCTGATGATCAGCCTCCATGCCTATACTAAGGCCTGTTTTTTACTCACTTTCATAAGCCATATCTGAGGAGTGTTGAGGAGGACAGACTTGCGGGTGGTCTTATTTGAAAGGTGACATGTATAGGCACATTTTGAACCTAAATCATCAAGATGGTGCATTTGCCCTTTAAGGCTGAATAGAAACACCGAGTTAGGTGTGAAAGAAGCCGATTGATTCTTATCTAATAGGAGGAATGGGAGGAAGCGAACTCCTCCATTCTCCCACCATAGATGACCAATATCGAATTTGCTAAATACTTATAAAATAACTATGTAATAATTCTAATTCATCATGCATTTGTGATCTTATTGACTGTTGGATATTTTTATTGGAGCATATCAAACATGTCTATAAGGTGAATGAAGAATCCCTGGAAATTTAGTTTCTGAAATCATTTTACCTGTAATATATCATTTAGATGACTGGCTTTGTATAGAACAGTCTCATAAGAGTCTTCCATATGACTATATTCAATCTTTGAGTGATGTAACAAAATTTTGTTTTCTGAGAAATGTAGTATGTATTGAATCCTTCCCCTTCTCCACTTATGACAAAAGTTTTCTGTCTGCAACAGTGTATGAGTTCCATCTGAAACACTGAATAAATTCCTCCAAAAATTTATGAAGGTGATCAAATTTTGAAAAATATGCATGAATAGAGACTTCGGGACCTGGGCTACATTGACCATATGCTATACTTCAATTTTCTTCTTTACTTGAAGAAGGATTTGTTTCTGTGAAGGTATCTAAAATCTCTGTTGAAGAGCTTTTCCTGTCCACCACAGATATAAATTCTTTAAAATCTACTATTTTACTAAAGTCTGGAACAAATAAGGTTCAGATGTGATATTTCTATAAGATAAAACAGCCAAATGAGGGAGCAAGTTTTCCTGAATTTGAAAAAAAATATTGAATTCAATATTCTAAAATTCTGTCCCCAACAATTTGAATAGCTTAATATGGCCCATTACAACCATGAACATGCATGTACATATTGAAATAAATGCCTTAAAAAGTCACTGAATCCATACTGGAGTGACAACAATTCAATTATATGTTTGAAAATAGAATTTTGAAGGGTAACAAAAACATTTAAGTGTCCTGATGGGTGATTTTTGAGGGATTGTGTGTCTAACTCTGGGTGAGATGCACTGCAGGCCAGCTTAATTAAACTCTACTTTAAAACTGTGTGAATGTTTTAAAAAGGTAGTTTGGTGCTATGACACATTTGAATAATTATACCTTACTCAAAATCACCTATTTTTCAAACTATTGTGCACAGTGTCTAATTCTAAATATGGAAACTATGTTTACTTTATACTTAAAAGATAAGATAAGAAACTAGTCCATTTAAAGAATATTCAAGACATCTATAGGCTTGAACCAGTCAATTAATCAAATATGTGATTCCGTAACTGTTATGGAATCACCAACTTTAACCCCACAAAACACTGTTTGAAAGGAGTGGCCCTCATAATTAGATTAGTGTTAAAATGCTTTTATCTATGAAGTTTCATGGTAATGACCCAATCTGAACATTTTCAAAAGTAAAAAAAATGATATTTTTCTGTTACATACTCACATGTTACGGAATCACAGATCACCATATTTGAAATTCATGAAAAACACCCCAAAACATGATATTCAATCCTATATATATTGGCACAGACTTCACAGGTCTAATTGTATCATCTAAAACAATATTGAAGTTCAAAATACGGTTTTACAAGAATATATGGTGGTTTTAACATTTAGTGAAATGTTACTGTCAGAAAGGCGTTCAACAAACAAAAAAACACCCTGCAGTAAAATGTTTATAACTTTTTTATAAATGGGGGTACAGTAAATCTGACGAAAGATCCAAATATTTCAGACTTCTGGCTTTCCAAATATGTACGATACATATTGCTACTATAAAGTATATTTTTTGTCTTAGATGCTAACTTCAACTTGACCTAGCCCATATGCTATACATCCTGACTTTTGCAACTTCCAAGTTGAACAAACTTCTGCATAATTATTTGGTGAAATATAGACACATCCTATAAAGTACCTTTTTTGAAACCCTTCAGGAATATTTTGGACTTTGTTTCATGTTCCTAGCTCTTTGCATGATCATTAAATTAACGTTTTTTCTGTATACAAGAAAAAATGAAAAATGACCGTTTTTAGCCATTTTTTGGCCAGATTCCATCTATTTTAGGGTAACGCTTCAGTTTTTGTTAAAGCTAAGGCAATATCATTAAAGAACATTTTCCCTAGCATATATGTACAAATTGTTGAAAGACTGGGGTAATCAGAACAACAGTCAATTACAGGACTACTATTTAGGCCCTAAAGCTGGTTAGTCAAAGACATTTAAACCCATGGGTGTGGTGGAGCGAAGTCTGTGGATCCACATTTGCTCAAGTTCTAATCTGACGATTAGCGACTCTTTGGAGTCTGGATCTTTCCTACCAAATTGTAGGACATGTAGGCTAATATCGCCTAGACCATTATGGTCTTCTGAATTGTAGTGTCGGCCGACACTATGTGTTCTGTTGTGTTGTGTCACAACACAACAGAACACATAGTGTCGGCCGACACTACAATTCAGAAGACCATAATGGTCTAGGCGATATTAGCCTACATGTCCTACAA
This sequence comes from Maea johnstoni, assembly GCA_963942565.1. Lineage (NCBI taxonomy): Eukaryota > Metazoa > Annelida > Polychaeta > Spionida > Magelonidae > Maea > Maea johnstoni. Next base: position 3,191,185 of record OZ012689.1, on the reverse strand, counting down.
TTTGGTAGGAAAGATCCAGACTCCAAAGAGTCGCTAATCGTCAGATTAGAACTTGAGCAAATGTGGATCCACAGACTTCGCTCCACCACACCCATGGGTTTAAATGTCTTTGACTAACCAGCTTTAGGGCCTAAATAGTAGTCCTGTAATTGACTGTTGTTCTGATTACCCCAGTCTTTCAATATTTTGTCAATCTTTTTTACAGGTCAATAGTCTTTTATGCTCAGCCAAGGCCGAAATGCCCTGTCTTTATTTTCCTAAACTTGCGTCTCCAGTCTTTCATGACCCAGTACTACAACCAAATACCAGGACCAACCTCCTGATAAGTCCCTTCCTACTATACTTCTTTCGGACAAACTTTACTATCCATATTTTATTCACCTGTGACCACAGGGGTGTCTTATTCTTCATCTTCTTTTGATCTAACCCCAATATCTCACATCTTTGCCATTCCCTGCCCCTCCTCTGATGATTGTAACCTATGCATGAAACCGCTAGACTATTCTATTGAATACACTAGATGGCGCCACCTTACAGTGCACCGTCTGTTGATGTGCACCATGACTACGCGATCACGAGTCTGGTAAACACATCAATCTATACCATTGTTGAGTACTGGGACGCTCGTTTGTTGTATGACGGCTCTCCGTCATAAGCGGTCAGGATTTCATTCTGTACACACCGGGAAAATTTTCGTCTCTACTCCGTACCCCAGTTCCTTTAATATATGTACAAATTGGCCTGAGCCTAGGTGGACAACAAATATTTCTTTGATATAAATTACTTTTTTCACTAAATTTATCTAATTTTTGCCCCAAAAACACCTTAAACGACAAAATAAATCCTGCCATCCACCCATACAATAAATGAAACATTGCTGCTAACCTTATATTACAAGTTCTCTATCAATTAGGGTCATGTATTATGATATACTATTGTAATAAGTGTAATATACGGTATGGCGCCAATGTTCATTAATTGTGTATATCTCAAATTCAACAACCCCACTTCAGGATCATTAGGTCACATACACATTATACCAATACCATATTCTTATTAGGACACATCAGGGACATTTTTGGCCAAGTTTCATAATCCTAGCTCTTTCCAAGGGAATTTTATGGACGTTTTTCTTTAACGTAAATCTTTAAAAAATACTGTTTTCAGCCATTTTTTTGCCATATTATATCAGTTTTTAGGTTAACAATTAATATTTTGTTAAATCTAATTCAACCATCTCAAAGAGTATGTCCTCAAGCATATATGTACAAACTTTCATGAGCTTAGGTCGACAATAAATATTTTTTTGACGTAAATTACAAAAATCACTCATTTTAGTTCATTTTTTGCATTTTTTGCCCCAAAACACCTTAAACGACAAAAGAAATCCCGCCATCCACCCTTACCATATGGCCCATCCTTTGAAGATATGATTTAGCATGGATGGCAGCTTGTAACAAATTTTGCCATCAAAACCATTTTCTAGAGGCTTTTTCTGATTTGGCCGCCAGACTACAACGGAGTAAAGAAAGTAACTCACTGCTCTCGCTGTCAGTTCATGAAACAGGTGCATGGCCGACTTGTCTTTTCGCCAGCCGCGCAGTTTCACATGCAGGGGCACGTTTATTTTGGTAAATGGAAAGCTGTTCTGACACCACGAGCCTGTTCGTATAAAAACATGACAGCGAGCCTCGACAACACCAAAATAGATCGCTTAATAGAGGGCACTTTGGCATGCATTCCTAGAAAACAGCTACATAAGTAATGCTACTCACAGTAACCTCTTTTGATTTATTGTACATGTACATAGTTTTCCTCAATCGTAATTTTTGGACATTGCTTTCATCATTTCAAACACTTTTTTGTGGAAACAAGGGCTCTTTAGAAAGTTGCATTTTACATATGGTTGCCAAGACAACGCGCCAAGGGCAGCAACTGAGGGTAGAAAACACTTTGTTCCAGCCCCGGTAGCACTGTATGAGAAAAAAATAATGTCTACACAAATGGTTGCCATGACACTGCGTGAGGGCAACGAACGAAGGTAGAAAACCGAATACACTTTGGTTTGCACTGTGTGGGAAAACAATGTTTAGATATTACTATGGCACAAGATATAATTATTTATAAAGGAATATTTTCAAATATTAGAAATGCAAGAATGTCATCTATTAATATTACAAATGGATTTATTAGTATTTGAAAATCTTTAATAATTTCTAGTAATTATAATTCATTTTCTAGTATTCATAAATCATTTATTAGTATTTGTAAATGTGGTAGTTGTGCAAAACAAGAAGATGATTTATTAGTATTTACAATTTTATCACAATTTTCAGTATTTATAAATGATTTTTTGCATGTATATATCATTTTCTGGTATTTATAAATCGCTTTCTTGTGTTTGTAAAAGCAGTATTTACAGATACTAGAAAATTAATTATGAATACCAGAAATTCATTTATGAATAATAGAAAACGATTTATATATACCAAAAAAAGATTCATTAATATTACAAAATGTGTATGATTTTCTGATACTAAAATGTGCTTTTTAAGTATTTACTAGTATATATGCTTTTCTAGTATTTATAAATCATCTTCTAGTATTTATAAAACATTTTCTTATATCTATAATTCTTTTTCTAATATTTGTAAATGCAGTCATTTATAAATATTTAAAAAAATTGAAAAGGATTTATCAATATTTGGAATGCTTAATTAACTCTCAAAGTGCTTGCCATACTATTGCATAGGCTATATCTTATATTTACCGAATAATGATAAACTTATCAATAAGTTGGACATATCTGGCTGTGTAAACTTTGTCTTTAGGCAAAATGTCAAGACTCACCCTTTATTTGAAAATCAGACTCTACCATTTGTTCATTCATCTCTCATAAGGTTCAAGGTCATGCCTCCACACGGAGCGTGAACCTTGGACCTAGAGGGTTTATATCTGTCATATTCTGAAACACTGGCTTCGAAGATTGTATCATTATTCACTTTAGCCCAAATGTGAGATGAAAATATTGGTCAAAATGATCTAGCTCTAAGGAATCTGCATGGTCAGAGCAGATCGCCAGGTCGTTTGGGGCAATTTTACAAGGAAGACCCATTATTTGATTACTTACACAGCCCCGAGGATCTGAGCGGGGATGTGATACAGATGCGCAATAGCTTTTACTCCATAGATTTCCGATGGATTGTGAGACGTTCAGAATTTATGATGAAATACGTTTAATTCGTTGTCTAGCCATGGGGTGTAAATAGACCGATCGATAAAAGACCAATGGTTCTGACAGTTCAACGTCGACAAAAAGGGTGTATGTGTTTCACACTGACTCTGGATCGAGTTCATCCAGAAATGAGTATCATCACGAGAACATCCTGCCTTTTGTTTTCTAGACGGTACGCCAATAGAAAGATACTTGGTCAAGATTCGTGGCTAGTGATCAAAAATGTGAAATATTTTGTTTTGATATCCATACTCAAGTGCCATCCGAGGAAAGCCGACAGCGTCCCCACCTAAATTTCCACCTTAAGGTGATCATTGAGACCTAGTAAAAAGCCGAAAACACACCTCACAGCAGCATAATATATAACAAAGTGAATCCCTAGATTATTGAGTGTTATCAGGTAGAGAACATCATAGCCAACCACCCTTTGTCAACCCATAATCTACTTCATTTCAACATTTACCGGTACACCTTTCCATTAAAATCCCATTATCTCATTTCTTACACAGATGATGGCCACTGCAGGCTCATAGTAACCTTAGGGATACCATTGACTAGTGACATTAAGAAGAACATTTCAGATTCCAGCTCAGTGAAGTTAGCTACTTATTCCTTTTTCAATATTCAATTACTTATTCGTTTTCACTTCCTTATTCGCATTTACTTCCTTATTCAAAAACAGGTCTCGAGGGATTGATATTTTTAATGATGACACACAAACTCACTATTCAGTCATTAAACAGTCCCAGAAAGGTAATGTTTGTCAAATCTATGAAGAGATTTATCACTAAAAGCAAAATATCATTAATGTTTTGATTTATGCCCCAGGGTGGGGACACCTACTTCACTGCATGGCAAATACTGTCAAAATAGTATAAAAAGCTCAAAATTACCCACATTTCTAAAATGAATTGCCACATTTGACTACGAAATTATGTTCAACCATACTCATGTCAATCAAAATCAAATTTAACCAGAGTGGCGCAGGCGTTAGTTTGAGCCCAGGGGTGGGGGTACCTACTAGGGCGTAGACCCCTCAAACTGCCAAAATAGCATAAAAACCTCAAAATTACCCACATTTCTAAAATGAATTGCCACTATTGACTATGAAATTATGTTTAAGCATACTCATGTCAATCAAAATCAATTTTAACCAGGGTGGCGCAGGCGTTAGTTTGAGCCCCAGGGTGGGGGTACCCACTAGGGCGTGGACCCCTCAAACTGCAAAAATAGCATAAAACCTCAAAATTACCCACATTTCTAAAATGAATTGCCACTATTGACTATGAAATTATGTTTAAGCATACTCATGTCAATCAAAATCAATTTTAACCTGAGTGGCGCAGGCGTTAGTTTGAGCCCTGGGTTGGGGGTACCTACTAGGGCGTGGACCCCTCAAAAGGCTAAATTAGCATTAAAACCTCAAAATTTCTCACATTTCTAAAATGAATTGCTACTATTGACTATGAAATTATGTTTAAGCATACTTATTTCAATAAAAATCAATTTTAACCAGGGTGGCGCAGGTGTTAGTTTGAGCCCCTGGGTGGGGATACCTACTAGGGCGTGGTCCCCTCAAACTGCCAAAATAGCATAAAAACCTCAAAATTAACCACATTTCTAAAACGAATTGCCACTATTGACTATGAAATTATGTTTAAGCATACTCATGTCAATCCAAATCAATTTTAACCAGGGTGGCGCAGGCGTTAGTTTGAGCCCCGGGTGGGGGTACCTACTAGGTCGTGGACCCCTCAAACTGCCAAAATAGCATAAAAACCTCAAAATTACCCACATTTCTAAAATGAATTGCCACTATTGACTATGAAATTATGTTTAAGCATACTCATGTCAATCAAAATAAATTTTATCCAGGGTGGCGCAGGCGTTAGTTTGAGCCCCGGGATGGGGGTACCTACTAGGGCGTGGACCTCAAAAGGCTAAATTAGCAACTTTAATGTACGCCATATTGGATTTCTTTAAAGTTCCAAACCCAAGGCAACCTCATGGATAGTTTCGTTGAATTATTTGGCCACAGAAACATAAGATCAGACACCAGTATTATCATCATAGACCTGGTATAAAGGAAGTTATGCATAAAACCATAGAAGCGGGACATTTTGGACGCCATCTTGGATTTCTTCAAAATGCAAACTCAGCCCGACCTCATGGATGGTTTCAATGTATTCCTATGCCCCAAAAACATATGTTTAGACACCAAAACTTTCATCCTAGGGCAAACACAAGTGGAGTTATAGCTTATACCCTGAATTGGCAGCCATCTTGGACGCCATCTTGAATTTCTCAAAACGCTCAAGGGTGACCGAGGTTCACCAGGCAGATTCTGAAAGAGGACACTCTAAACTATCAATATCAGTTGAGAAAAAAACTTTATAAAAAAATTCTAGGTTCACCCAAAATATTGGGTTTGGCTACCGGACTATTATCTGGCGGTTTACTATACTGCGGCGTCTTTTGGTTTCATTTTGTTTAGTTCCAATTCTGGGAGGGGCCAGATTAGTACTTTTGCTTAAAGAGCGGGCCTTTAGAGTTGATAATCATGGCAACATATGTTAATAGGATAACTTTAATTTCAGTTTATGTAGCAGATCACAATTGCTGCATGATAATATACACACAGTTTTCAAAAACACGCAGATAGCTTTGGAACTGAAAATGTCGTCATCAACAGGAATGGTGGATGATTTTTGAAAGTTGGCAAATCAGTAGCTAATCTGAAGATTTCTGACCAAGTTATATAATTCATACCTGTTAACATTCAACCATCCAAAATCAGGAGATTTTATGCGGTTCCAATCCTGGCCACCAGGGGTCAGATTATTTTATTAGTTTAGGAGTGGGCTCTTATATTTTACAGGTGTTGGCAAATTGATAACCATACAAGTATGATTATGAAATAACTTTAATCTTATGTAGCAGATCACACTTGCAGCATGATGACAAATTCCCAGTTATGAGAAACACACAGAGATTGCTTTTGAACTGAATACATCATAATAGTCCATGACCCAGAGGGTTGGTCAGTATCATATTGGGGGGGGGGGGGGGGGGGGGCAAATTATGATTAATGTTTTTGAATTTCCCATATTCTAAGCTTCATGGTATTTCAGTAACAAATATTTTCCAAATCAGACCTTTTTTTCTTTTCCCATGTGCACTTAGCTTAATATATTTACACGATCACTAATTTGCTTTTACTCACTACCCATATTCCTCATATTTCATAACTATTACATCTCTATCCGTTCCCCTTGAGACATGAATCCGTGCGCCGGCCTACATATTTTGGCGCACGGATCCATTCCTCTACCAAACCTGCCTAACCTTGGCGCTGTGTTGCGTCCAGCGCCACTAGCTTCATACTACTTTCCATTCCTTTCATTTCCACTCCTATCACCTTGTATCGGACTTTCTCTGGGTGTGAAGATGTCTCACTAGATACTGTAAGCAAAACCTTAAACTGTAGGGCTGGAATCATTGACTTGAGATGGACTTTAGAGCAAGACAAGATTGTACACTCTTATAATTTGTTTTACTGGAAAAAGGCCAAAGGCCTGCGAAACGTCGCACCTTTTCAATGTTTCTGTTATTTTCAAAGGTATCATAGATCCATATGACTAATGTTATGTCAACGAGACGTACAGGCATGGATAAGTCAAAGTACAATATATTTAATATTGGTCAAAATTTTGTACTTATCAAAAGTTATTTTGACATCAAAATCACTTTATATTACTTACATTTTACTTACTAATATCTATTGATACCTTTGGCGACCAAAGAGGCCCCACTGTTCTAATGATATCTCTATAACAAAAGCATTTTAGGAGTATGTGAAGAGGACAAGTTGACTTGATAATCGATTCGAAAATTAATCTAAAAATTATCGCAGATTTCGACAACACTTATCTACCTGTATACTATTAGTGATTTATGATTTTAAACTGATATGGAAATGACATTTATATATAAATAGCTTTTTCAGGAGGCTGGTTATTCATTATCCGAATGATTTCAGTGAGCTTTATATTTTATATAACTTGGTCATAACAATTTTTCTCATGGTGAATTATATGCTCAACCTATATTTTGATTATAGATAACTTTTCTTTTATGAACTAAAACATCATATTTAACTGATATGTTTATAAGTATGTATGAATTGTATATATTGAATTATTTGCTGTGTATAGTTTACATCTTTATCTGTGATCAGAGGGCCTTTCCTTTAACAGTGGCTTAATTGAACAAAAAATATATTTTTCACCAATATGCATGTGTACCTTTTTATCAATAAATACACACTATACCAAGTAATGAAAATGTGTCTTAGTTTCTTTCTCCCCAGTCTGGTAACCTAGATCCTTGCATGTGTTTTGTAAGACCAATAGTGTCTGGTTAGCATGCAGACAACTACCAAAATGTGCATTTAACCACACAACTCTCTTATTCAATGGCATTGTCTGGCTTCTGTGTTTCAATATTCAGAAATAGTTATATCTTAAAAATTATAACAAATACATTTCTTCAGTTTCTTAAATTTCTATTAAAACCAGGGACACTTCAATAGATTCTCCCTGTTAAAACATAGCAGGGGCGACATCCTCTCCCATCATCAATTGCACTTCCGACTCAGTGATGCATCCCGATTAAGGGCGCACCAGAGACAATGCCAATCTACAGCAATCTTCACCAGTGACTAAATATCGTCTAATAATTCTTGTTTTGTCAACTATGAATGGTTAAATAGGTTTGAACAATTGTGATTTTTTTAGGAAATGTGTATCTTTTCCGAAACCTTGTGTTTAGACCAGCAATTGACACATTTTCTTTATGATCAAGCCCCTGTAGGACAACGAACAGACCCTTTTGATGAGATTTTGATGAGCATTACATACAGAAACTTGATAGTCTCAGAACTTTTCTATAACATTTATTGTAAGAAATAAATTAAATATATCTCTTTTCTATCATCGTATGCTCATTTGGGTTACTTAGTGAACATAGGGTCATTTGAGATTTTTATATCAATTAAAGACGATGCACTTTTTCTCATAATCAACTATGAATGTTTAGGCTATCACTGAAAAGTAAAATGTTTGCTGTTAAAGCGGCTCCCACAGGCTTGCTCACACTCTTAAATGAGGAAAAACCGGATATGTAGCGAGAGACGAATTACTATATGCGCTGCAGTGAAGGGCTGGACATGCCAGGGGTCTCTGATCTGCATCAGCGCAGAGCACGACTTTTTGGCTATTCTCTGAGGCTAGCCTATTCAGTTTGAGCGGCTGGTTTCATATTCACTTGTTTTTATTTATCTAAGATACAATCAGGGGAGGTTGTTGGTCTTTCCTCATTATGGAATTTCTTCAAGTCACAATCGCTTCAAATTAACATGCATTTAGAGTATCTAATTTACCAGATTTGCTTTAAATTGTGATATTTATAGAAGACAAAAATCACATGCACTGTGATAACAAATGATAAAGTTATGTTAAATACCCACATGAGGAGAAGTGAGAACAAGGTTACCTACTAAATTCGTGAAATATAGAAAGTTTCAAACAAAGTTTAGATATATTTACAGTGAAAATAATGTTCCATTAACTGCTCTGAAAATGCAGGAGAATGCATCTCAGAGCACCTACATATAAAAAATTCCCAGGGGCCTAAAGCGGCCCCCGGACCCCCCGCCGCAAAGGATTTCGCGCCTGAGGCCGTAGGCCGCTGCACCCTCCGGGCCCCCTCATTTTTCCAAATTCTCCAAAGGTGCATAGCTCAATTTTTTTGGTTGTATCCGCCTTGATACACTTGCAGAAATAATTCAACATGCAGAGATGTCTACTACTCCCAGATGCCAGTGACTACGGAATTCTCCTGTCTGGCCGAATGCAAGTTGAATTGTTTTCGCTATGTTGAATTGTTTTGAAATCAAGTTGAATTATTTTATTAATGTGACCGGCCGCCGGGTAAGTTGTTATAGCGTGAGTCAAAACCGCAGCGGTCGGCCGATCTATACCAACCTACGTACATACCCTCCCTCTCGTGTGGTCGGGAAAAAAATATTTTATTTACCTCCTCCCACTCTCCCTTGAGTACATGATGGCAACACCACCGACCTCTCAGCTATTGGGGCAGGCACTTATGCATTGACGGAACCAAAGGAACTTCTCATTTATCTTTCCAAAAAGGGGGGTTAAACAGTATTCCGTTGACAAATTTGTTGCGAATGCGTCACGGTATTGCAATTATTTATTGTTCTTACGTGACATGGATTCAAGAAGTAAATAATGGGGATCTATGAACTACAAAGTTTATTCATCATCAACATTAATAAAGGCATGTATTGCTTTCAAAGTATTCCCTCGTCGTTTACCCTTATGCTGGTGGTGGCTAATTCGACCAATACAAAATAACTCAAAAAACTTTAAAATGACTGAAACCCTGGGATATGGGTACTCATCTGAGAGTCGGTGCTCAATGAGTTGTTCAATGAATACCACCATGGCAGGGTTAAGATGGTTTTTGAAAATGTTTGTGTTATTGTTTTGGATGAAAATAGCCTTAGCATTGGAAGGGTTAAAAGGTTGTCGGCTAGTGCACAATCAGGGGTACCTTTTCATGTTGGACAATGTTATATGTCCATAGATAAATAATTCACTTATTTCAGATGCTCTCAACTATTCACACATGCAAAGGGTCACTAGTTTCAGGGTTGCAACACTTTTTGAATGACATCATTATGATATTTAACAAGAAAATGGCGATAGTATGTGTGTTTTGGGGCATATTTTCAGCGTTATAGCGTTTCACTCAAAAAATACACATTTTTGATGCTAATTTTCAAAATATGTTTCAACTTTCAATTGTTTTTTCTTGATTTACCCCTGATGCTAGTTAAGTTCACACTTTATAACTTTTTACCCCATCAAAATTGGTGAACAACTCATGCCAAAATGGGTAAATCAGTAAAATGACATCCATGTGATCACTTTTGAAAAAAAGCAATACATGATTTTATGCAACTTTGAAAATAATGTAGTTTACTTGTTTAGTTGTATTTCTTCTACTTATAAGATACTTATGGACATAATGTGACATAAAAATAATCAAAATCACACTGGCACAGAAGTTCAGTTATACAACCATCATAAGTCTGCACCTTGTCTGTTGTTCCCCAAAATGTGTAGTCTCCGTAGTAGCAAGCTCACAGGTAGTAAAAAGTTGTAAGATATGTACACTGCCTAGATACACATAGCTGGTCCACAGCAGGTGCTATATAATTGAAAGTATTCATTCCATCTGCTTTTAGTGAGAGGAGGCACAGGCATAATGGGGTCTCCGTAGTAGCGTAGTCTCCGTAGTACCTTAGCTTTTCCATTGATCAGAATGCAGTGCTTGCTCTAATTTGCATCAAATTCACTTCTTTTGTATTATTTATCACAATCAGATGCAGTTGAACACAAATCATCAAATTACATTGATACCAATGTCATCATATCTGGTAAAGATGGCAAGGATGATAGCAATTTAGAATAAATTTAAAGACATTGGCTGAATATTTTTTTCTGTCTTGAAATAATGGAACTTTTACATCATTGCTGTTTTTACGCCAACCTTATAAGATATAAAAATGTAGCATAACATTCATTTACTGTTGCATTAATAAATGAACAGGATGATTTTATACCATTAGCTGCCTACTACGGAGACTACATAGACGATAGACATTGTCTAAGTACTGGTTTCATTTATGAAAGAAAGGGTTAACTGAGTTCAGGTCATTTAGTGAGATACAGAGCTGACTGAAACAAGTGTTTACAATTTTGCTACTATGTTTAAAATCCCTTTCTTTTGTTTTGACTATCCATCCAGCTGGCAACTGGAATGCCACAGTGGAACTTTCCAGGGCCACTTTCATTTGACTATTTTGTTTTGTGGGTGTGATTCTCAGCCTGTCAATCACAACATTTTCATAACTCTGCCCTATTGAACACCTATCAGATAGGCTTTACATGTGTCAAATGGGCATCAATGTGTTTACCAATAAAGCAATGCTAGTGTTACATTTTCCTTTTCCTTTTCAATAAATGATGCCACTTTCCCAAGAAAAGTGTGTTACAGGAATGACATAAGCTTCAGCATGTCAGTTCTGTAACCCCTTTGTCATTCCTATAACAGACATTTTTTTCTCTAAAATCCAGCAAATATGTAAAAATATGCAAACATGCAGAAAAATTACCGATTAGATTCTTAGAAGTTGGAGATATAAACAAGATGCATCATATCCAATAGGTATTATTTTTTGTTGTTTGGTGACCACTTTTTTGTTTTCTCAATTTATATGTCACTTGTGTAACAATATTCCAGCTTCCAGACTTAAAAGTTATAGAATATGGCAGAAAATAAGTACATGTACTTAAGTTTAAATGAACCCCTCAATGGGATATATTTACTCTTCAAAAAATGATTTAATATCGAAAATATGACCTGTGGATGTTTATGTGGCTGTCATTGATAAGAAATATTTATCGATTCAATAATCAACAAGATTATTACCGATTCGCTACTTCGATTCGATTCAGAGAATCGAATTCAAAATGAATGAAAACCAGCAATGTGCTCAAGAGGAATGGTTGTGGTTTGCATGTGGGTGCGATTTTTGAGCTATTGATCACAGCCCTAACACATACACATTCATCTGTGTGAATTTTGGGATAAATGGAATGGAAGCACACATTTGTCTTGGGGAGTTAATGCTGTTGAAGCTGTGTTTTCCTAAAAAATCATTTATTTACCTAAATTGCATATGAATCGATATCTTGTACCTTTTTCGATATCGATAATCGTAAAGTTTTTTTTTATTGATTCATTGATACAAACGGTATCAATGACAGCCCTAGATGTTTACATGGACTTCAGTTTTGTCTGTTACAGGACTGACCCAAATGAGCGTCACCGAGCTGCAAAATTATACTTTTTTTGAGAAAAGGTGGCAAAATTATTCTTGCATGCCCGCTATGTGAATGGCTAAGCTAAAGTTATGGAGATTACAAAAATATATAAAACATTTCAGTATCATTTTGTTGATATAAGCAAGATTCTAAACTGCAAATGATGCTCTGTTGGCATAATGACCCAGATACTCAAACCTTGGATTAAGAAAGTTTGATCATCTAAGCTCAAACTGTGAAAATATTGACAACTTCACAACAGATCGTTCGATGTCCTTAAATGACATTAATAATTTTTGCTAGTTGAACTGTATATAGTCTGTCTGACCCAAGCATGGCTGACCGTTTTTAACTCTTTCCTTACAAAAAGTTTGTGTTTGCCTTCTAAACGTAGCAAACCTCTTATAGGAGCACTAAGTTGTGTATGTATAAACTTACTTTTTGTCTCAATTCATTAAAATGTAGATTTTGCTCATCAGGTCCTATTGGGCAACAATCCAAATGTCTGCGATCTTGCATTTAATTCTACTAAATTAGGCCCCTAATGGACAAAATCTACATTTTACAGAATTGAGACAAAAAAATGTTTATACATATATGAATTAGTGCTCCTAAGAGGTTCACCAAGTTTGGAAGGCAAACATGAATGTTTTGTAACAAAAGTGGAAAAAACATTCGGCCAAGCTTGGGTCAGACAGGCTATAGATATCTACTACAATATTTATAGAGGATTTAGTGAATAAAATTAACCTTTTTTAGGAAAGTCAAAAGTTAACAGACTAAGTATTCTTTTTAAATATATGCACAAACAAGGCAGAATTTATAAACGTCATTTAGGAATTGTAAGTTTCTGACAACACTAATAGTCAGTTGTATGCTGAAATATTCCTGTTTAGCAAACAGAATTTCATTTGTATCATTGTAGTGTCCGTATACTTCTAGTGTCCATATACTTCTTAGGCTGTTGAAACTGTCTATACCCAAAAGATCAGAAGCTAAAAAGATTTCCAAAAAGTCTACCATTCATTCCCTTTCCCTGTTGGCCTTTTGAGGTGTAATGGCATTAGATTACTAAATTGACATGAGTTACATTGATGTGCAACAAAACCTCTTTCTGAGTGTTTACGTGGGTCCATTTGTATCTTAATATGAAATGGTTCATATTTCAAAGAATGGGGTTATTGAGGTGTTAGAGTCCGTTTTATTAAATAAACATTCTTGCTGTTGGTATATTTGCACTATCACTTTTGCCTGCTGTTATCAATTAAGTTTGCTTCATCACAGTTTTAGCTTTCATTGAAATATTGTGTAGTGTCCGTATACCATAAATAACCAAAACTGAACCCCAAACATCAACACACCATAACTTCCAAACGAAATATTATAGCCTCAATATCTGGACATCCCCTACTTTTGAAAATGTAATAGTATTTGCACTAATAAACAATTTGAAATTTTGACCCTAGTGCAACAGCCTATGTACCCCTGATTGGAGAATCCCCGAGAATCATAAGTTTTATTCATGTAGTCTCCGTAGTAGCTACATATAATCAAAGATAAAACCTGTTTCATCACTAATTTTGAGAAAAGGTTGTTGTTCAGTAAGAATGACTTATAAATGATTATATATTCAAGCACCAAACTTAATTGTCATATCATCTCTGGAAGATGTAACTAAATTGATCAAATTCCTTTGCACCAAAAATGGTGAAGCATTTGTTTGATCTAAATACTAGTGTATTACCACTACAATGAACTACTTAAGATGTCAAAGTTTAAAATGTTTGAATCCTTAAGAGTTTAAGTGTGTTTCCTATTGTATTTTGTCAAAGATAAACTTTTAAACTGTTGTAAAGCAAAATGTGAAAGAAACCAACAATGTAGTCTCCGTAGTAGCCCTGCTCTGCCATTTTACATGTTAAGTTTCAGTCAGGTGTTGTAGGCAGAATGTGCTAATGCTAGACTATCAAATGACTGTTTTATTACAAGAAGTGTATCAAGAATAGTGCCAGAAATATATTTTCATTTTCATATGAGGCCTATTTTATCAAACACAGCATTTGCAGACAAAGGCATCAATTTGTTTAAAAACTGTGTTTGTTAGAGTAGTACACATAGGAGGTCAGCAGTTGTAAAAAGCCGAGCAACAGTTAACAAAAGCATTTTATTTATGTTGTACCATGACAAATAAACAATTTTTCACAAAAAAAGAATACCTTTTCTCTTAATAGGAAATAGTATGTAGTCTCCGTAGTATCATTTTCCCTCACTGACTATCAGTTGTTCAAACTGTGATAAAATGAGAACGACACATGTCTACTTAGAAATATTTCGCATGTGATTACTAGACAAGTTTTCCTATGACATGACACATTGATATACCTAATATTTGGAAAAAAAATTTCACCAAAAGTGAAACACAAAAGGTACCCCTGATTGTGCACTAGCCGTTTGATATTATAGATGTAGATCTATCGATATTAGATAGCCTGCGTGGTTAGACAAGATCAATGCAAGTATGGAAAAGTTGATCTCAAAACAGAAAATTGGTTTCCTAAAAATCTGGAAACAACAATACATTTTGCACTAGTTTTTATTTCACTCACAAATTCAGTTGAGGAATTTAAAAGAGAATTGAGGAAATTATCATTGCAATTTTATTGGAGCTTGCCTCAGAATAACCATAGCAAAACAATCAAGATAGGCAATTTTCTTTATTTAATTGCAGAGAACTTTGTCAGGAGGAGACTTAAAACATCAAACAATACTTGTCTTGCCTGATGAGAGATTAGAAGAACAAAATATGCTAAGTCAAATCAATATTTTCTTTATTCACACACAAATGTACAAGTCTTTCAATGATGAAAATGAGATGATATATTTCTACAAGAGACAACATGTGTTATCATTGCAATGTCTTTGGTAATAAAAAGGTTAGTAGCAAGGTTTTATGTCTACTTCTACTACACACTCATTTTTTGTTTTATCTTATAAAGAAAGTCCCCAAATTTTAGATAAGTCATCATCAAGGTACATGTACATGCAGTATACATGCACTTAACAGCTATCAATTTATATATCAAACTAAATACTCACCATGAGTATTTATGCTGAATATAAGATCTTCAAAACTTTTCAAATAATTCTGTACACAGCAAAATCTTCAAATGTAGAGCCAGAATCATTTACTAAGTATTTCATAATACCGCCAATTTTTTTTCCATACATTCATATGACAGGCCACTGGCAAGAATACATGTTTATAATTACAGTACCGCTGTACAACTGGAATAGGCAAATAACCTATATCATGACTCAGCAAGCGCTATTCTCACAGCTGATTCATATTAAGTGCACATTTTAGTAATGCAACTATGTTCAAAATGTAGGTATGAGTATGTACAGATGCTATCTATCTCAACATACAGGCAATGAAGACTTTCAGCAGAGAGGTAGATACCAGCGGAATGCATACCTGTCAACCCCAGACAAAAAAAAAACAGGAGATTTTCTCACGCGGCAGTGCCGCTACCATATACATTAGTTTACCAACTTCCCACCAGGTGCCGCACCTGTATATATAATTTACCAACGTCCCACCAGGTGGCTCCTACCTAATGTGGTGCCAATACTCTCAACTCTCTGCAGTAAACAGATGGACATAATAACAACAAATCAATTTTAACATGACCATATTTATTATTCCTGTCAGTCCATGAATTTCATGAAACCTATTTCTTTTTTCACTTTAAACAGGTTACATTACCTGGATAGGTAAATATTATCATAATAATTAATGTATTAAACTACAATCATCCAAATAATTCAACAGGGAACCACATATTTGTTTATCTATTATATTCAAAGTTCAGTTTGGCACCAGGTTCCACTCTTGTCACTCCACCCATCAGGCATATTATGCTATATAATAATTCCATGAAACCCTCATTTCTTTTTAACTCTTAAAATAATTGGCACAGGTATCAATTTACCTTTCATGATTTACTAATAATGAAAAATCTAATACACATGATATTTGGCCAACATTAGTTATACATTTAGCTATAATGAAGAGTCCTTCGCATATCATCAGTGTCTCTTTTTTGGCAAGACACTCAAGGTTCAACCCAGCTGGCATATACTCAAATAAATCCCTCATTAAATAATTAAATATTTTAAAACAGTACTGCTGAAATATGAATAATATATGTTTCTGGAGGTGAATTTTCCTTATCAGCCATTTTTTTCTTAATGTTATGATGCTAGACCAGCATGCAACTCTTTCTACTTCTTAAAATTCAGCTTAATATCAATTAAAACATATCTACTGCTAAAAATAGGAATGGTTATCTAGGCTAATTGCAACTTTTGGGCAAGCTGGGTTCAATTAGGTCAACTGGGTATTGTTTAGGCAGGCTAGAAGAGCTGAGTTACATGCTAAGCTGTAGGAGTTTAAGAAGATCTGGGCTGAACTTGAGGAAAACAGGAGATTATAGTCACTTTAGACTGGTTTTATAGAAAAACAGGAGAAAAACAGGAGACAAGAAAAAAAAGGGAGAAAAACAGGAGGCAGGTAAAATTAAGTCCAAAAAACAGAAGACTCCTGTTAAAAACAGGAGACTTGACGGGTATGGGAATGCAGTGAGGGGCTAATTATCATACAATCACAATGTGCCCAGTATGCACTAGCCGCGTATGTGTGTTGACCAGCACGACTAACACACCTGCATTGTAATCAGTGCTGCACTTGGGGCCAATGAGGACCAGTCTCTCGAAAATATAGCGCACTGATTGGGGCAGTTACAGTTATAACTGATAATGATTTCCATGGGATTAATCACAATTTCCCTCAATCAAAACAGGACATGGTGTTGAAATTTTGAGAGCATGCAGGTTTGAGAATTGGGATGATGACTATTTTTGCAGATGGCTATTTATTTTCATCAATATCTTCATTGATATTCCTAACTGGAATCACTAAGTGTTAGTATGCAGTTCTCACTAATTCCCAAATAAACTACAAAAGAATGAGTGAAATCAAAGATAAAAAGATACTTTTCCCTTTCCTTATAATACAGTTACGATTAAGTTGATATGTTCACACCTGAAACATTATAACCATGGTCTGACACATATGAAAATGTTTTGATAACAGAGTAATATTTTCAGAAATCCATTCATACCTGTGGAACCAGGAGTTAACTTTCTTACACAAGCATATTTGGAAAAAGTATTCAAAACAAAAGAGTCAACCAGAATCCTCACTACAACTCTACTTTAAATCATTTTCGAATTCAAGCCTTATTCTCAAGTTTTTCTTTTCAAAATTATCTAAACCCTTTTGCCGCTGGTGGCTAATTTGGCCAAAGCAAAATGACGCAAAACACCTGTGAAAATGTCTGAAACTGAATGGGTACTCATCTGAGGGTACTCAGCAAGAGCTATCCAATGAATACCAACATGACATTGTTTAGATGGTTTTCAGAAAATCTTTGTGTTCTTGTGCTTTGGACGAAAGTAACCTCAGCATTGGAAGGGTTAAGTAAAGATTAGGTAGTGGTATCTTTAAAGTTTTCATGATACGATACAATATCAATATTTTCTTAACAAAATAATATCACAGCAATATTCATAATGATACTGCCTATCTCCCAGGTATCTTATTTTCTTATATTCAAAATTGGCAGCTTCAGAAATTTTGCTAATGAATAGCGAACTACCTTCATGAGATGACGTCCATGTAGCAGAGAAGTCAATTATTTACCCTTAAACAGTACCGTTATTATTTATCTGAAATGCTACAATACTTTTTTCCTATTCAATATGGTATTGAATTGAGTACCAGTACCAGTACCAGTACATATCCCTAGTATAGACGATACATTTCAAGGGACAATCTAATAAGCAAAGGGTTGTCACTGTTTGTTTCAGTATTCAGGCTCAGCATTTCTAGATTTTCTACTTGCTGAAGTGTCAGGTCGTTCAGAATAATGCGGCAGCTCCAATTCCCCCTTCTCTCCAGTGAGGTCACTGGAATTATCAGCGTTTTTCTTTGTATCACTGATGTCAGTTTCCCCATTTTGCTTCTCATGGTCAATTCCATTGGCCATGCCTTCTGATTTCTTGGTACTCTTGTCAGAATGCTCAATGGCATTTGTGTCAGTTTCAGTTTTGTTGATATCAGATTCCTGTTCTTTTCCTCCATCAATCCCCAAGCCCCCATTCCTACTGTTTGAGAGACCCCCACCCTCTGATTCATTCTCAGCATCATCTTTTTCTGCGTGTGTTTTGTCAATATCAGTTTCATCAATTTCACTTTCTTCTGTGACATCAATTTCTGATCCCAAATTGTTACTGTTTGAGAAGTCAGCATCCGCACCTTCATTCTCTACATCATCTTTCTCTGCTTGTGTCTGAAAGTTGACGCCTTCAGAATCATTCTTTAATATATCACCTTGTTCTTTTTCTTCTTCTGCATGAAGACTTGCCATACTATTATGCATGTTGCCTGTATAATCATTCTTACCACCAATGCCATTATCGGCAAAATCTTTTTCATCTTTATCCTCCCCTCTTCTTTCATTGGAAAGAGCTGAACTTAAACTGGGCTTTCTTCCAATACTGGGTTCATTATTATTATCATTCTCGATACGCTCAACCGATTCCTTCCTACTGGAGGCACCTTCAGAGAGCCTGTCATCATGGATGTGTGCAGTACTCTTGCCATCGCTGGACAACATGGTATTTTCCTTGAGAAGTGCATCAGTTTCATCCTCA
>OZ012689.1:3134808-3167308 GCA_963942565.1 Maea johnstoni | reverse complement strand
CCCGCGGAGGCTGGATGTCGCCAACGTCCTTGCTCTGCGCTGTGTACAGGCGACCAAGGGAGTCAAGGAACTCAATGGCACTGGAAAGAATGGAACAGTGCAAAATAAGAAATATGATAAAAGATCATCTCACAGATGCACATATAATAACTTCAGGGATTCCAGGGACAAAATGATTATACCCATCCTATACTGGGAAATGAACACATCAAGCGTAGTGATATAATTTGTGTGCTTGCCCACTTACCAATTGGCACACAGAAATCAGTGGTAATCATTGCTTACTTGCCTGACTTGGCAAGTTCAAACTCACTTTTATGCAGGCATACAAAAATCAGAAAAGAATTACCTTAAGGTCTTACGACACTTTTAGAAATCTCAGTTTAATTTTCCTGAAATTTTGCAAAAGGAAAGAACATAGCACAGTGATCCTCAAAACAACTTAAAATCATGGGGTCATCAACTTAGTTTTTTTTTCACAGATTTTTGAAAAATTAATGCAATTTATGTCACAAACATCACTTTCTCCAAAATTGGTGTCTTTCTTTGCTAGATTTATCCCTTCAGAATACTGACACTGCCTGAAATACTGTTTTGCCGTGTTGAAATTATTTTTTTGCTGTTACAAAGGAATTATTGGGCAAAATCAAGAAATTTGAGAAACAAGTTTTTAACCCAAAATTGATATAAGTCAGAATTGCCTAGTTTAATTTTCACCTATTTTTGTCTACACTATCTACACAATGCTCTTAATAAGAAGACACAAAGAAAATGATAGGTCATCAGGTTAGTTTTCGAACCACAGATGGTCAAGGTTTGTGAAATAGGACATTTTTGGGGCAAATTTTCATGAAAATGTTAGAAAAGAGTTACTCAATAGTTACTGTTAATGCCCATACTTATATAAGATATTGTTAAGAAAGGGAACCCCACTTTATACACATGGATTATCATACATTATTCCTTAAAATGTGTCAAAACAACAAATTCAATGAATATGGAAATCACTGTAGCCAAAAACAAAAAACTCATAGGATACTATTTATAATAGGCAGGTATAATCAGAATTGGTACATATTCAATAAAATTCAATTTCTTATCAATATTTCCAGTGACGTCAGGTAAATTGTAATAAATTATTTTAGTTTGTCCAATACCCAATAGGTGTCACCGGTATAGAGTATCGTAAGACCTTAAATACGGTTTAATTACAGAGATATGTTGCACCAAGTTCTGAATATTTGTGTGGAAAGTTCTTTTTTTTGCTGGGCAACTAAATGTTAGTATTGATAGGCGCAACATGACAAGACTGTCATAAAAAGTAAAAGTAAAAAAGTAAGGATGAATCATAACATATATCACTCAGTATTACTGTCAGTGTTAGTAATATCAATATCAACATTTAAATATAGTATATATTAATAATGTAATATATCATGTAATATCAATATAAATTATATAGAATATCGCTAATAACAGTAGCTATTTAATGTACATGTAGTAATATTACACTTACGCTGCTTCATTACAATCCCTGTCTACGAGTTCATTAAGGAGTAGTGCCCCCCTGGTGATAGACTTCTCACCCATCTTATCACCAAACCAGCCGCCATAGTTAGCAGGGTCTGAAATAGATAAGAAATAGACATCTGTGATAAACAATGAAAACTATAGAATAAAATATCACCTCCATAAAATGACGCTTTTCCTTATTTTGGTTTAAGCGGATCTCCCTATTTTAAAATGCCTCTTTATTTTCCCAGTCCCATTTTATTTTCATATTATTTTATCAGCATCTTCAATTCAACTTCAATTTATCAAATACCTTTGCAGAGTGCCAAACGTTTTTGACCCATTCATGACTGTGGCGCCCAAAACAGCCTTACGGTTTCAGTGAAAACCTGTTATCTGGACATGTTCATCAGAACTTGACCTCAATCCTTTCCACCATATTCCTACTCTCAGCTTAGAAGACCAACACATGGAATGGAAACCAGCCGGTCAACCTGAACATGCTAGCCTCAACCAGTGTCAATTAATAGTCGCTAATAGGTGCTCTGGGCACCCCCAGCAGGTGGTGGAGATAAGGTTTCTCTGTAATGTAAAGATGCGGGAGCCCTGATTGGTCCTTGTTCCCACGTGACCTCGTGCTGCTGCCTTATCTGCTAGTCCTGGCATGAGGCTAGCATGTAACTATAGGGCATATAGTAATTGGTCTCTCGTTACATATCCATTCTTTTCTTAATCCAAGCTCTCAGTAAGTGGGGAATTTGGAATTTTGATTATTGTCATTTTTTCAGCAATATTGAGGCTGTGGTGGAGAAACCGGAGAACTCGGCGAAAACCACTGCCTAACCCGAAGTCACTGGCAGCTTTCTCACATTCCCCCCCAATGATTAAAACCTTGGCAGTGGGGAGAGACAGCTAGCAGTCAGTGGCCACGCCATATACTAGATGGCCATCAGGGCAGGCCCCTCAGTATGTGGGGTATTTACTAACCAACATTTGCGGGTGGAATAGGCAGATCGACGTTCCCAATCCTGAGTGTCCCCGCCTCGCTGGCGTTCAGGGAATGGAGGACTTTCTGGAGGATGAGAGTGATGTAGTTCTGGTCCCAGATGCTGCATGTGACATTCCCATAGACAAGCTGCAAAAGAGGATATATTGCATCAGGTACACAAATGTTCAGTTGTTTCATTATAATAACAATGATAATAAGGATGATAATAATAATGCAGATAATAATAATGATGATAATAATAATAATAATAATAATAATAATAATAATAATAATAATAATGATAATGATAATAATAATCAAGATTAATAATTATAATGATGATAATGATAATGTGCTGACGATACTTCTACTACTACTACTACTACTACTACTACTACTACTACTACTACTACTACTACTAATCATAATAATACTGATAATAATAATATTGATGATGATGATGATATTAACAATATCACCATCATCTCATCATGTTATCAATACTGCTACAATCCCTTTCTTATATTCATATCTCATATTTAAACTCTAAACTTCATATCATATCTATTCAATATAAGAGTCATGATACCACGCAATAACTGCTTTAATATTACTTACCGTTGCTACTAGGTGACATATCTGATCAACCTTTGCTTTGGTAGCTGCAGCCCCTTTGACGGGGTTATCCAGTATGAGCTCTACAGCCTGACAGAGCTGGACCCTACCGAGGGGGTAGCATTGACTTAACCCCCTGGCTCCCAGGGTCTGCCGGGCGAGGACCAAGCCCTGTACCACACAGATGCCAAACACGTTAGTCTTGGTGGAGGCGGGCTGAGTGCGTACCATATCCCAGTGGCTTGCAGGCAGAGAGTTAAGGGCAGACACTATGGCTGAAAAATATAGAATAAAATATAGTATAGGAACAGATGATGGTCTAGGCTACAATGATGAGTTAAGAGCAGAAACTATGGCTGAAAAATATGTGATGAAAGACAAGAGAAAGCACTATCAATATAGGAACAGATATTGGCATGGGCTACAAGGATGGGTTGGCGTAGTCATGTCATGGTATATATATTTTAACATAACTTCACACTCTTTCTCTGTGTCATTGAAAACCGTTACTCCTCAAATATTTGTGAATGAATGGAATTAAATTGAGTGATTGGATTCACATAATATCTAGAGAAATTTGATATCATTTCACTTGCTCAATCAAATGAATTTTACAGGAAGATTGATGCCCTCTTCATTGCTATTATATTCTAATTTGCCTGAACTTAATCATCGTCTTATAAAGAAAAAGAAATAAGAAAACTTACAATCAGACATTTTTGTTCAATCTGCTGAACAATAAATCAGAGAGATCTGTAATACAACACATGTATTTGGTCTTGCCTTACCTGTTGTGAACACACTGTTCATTTATTTGACTCAAAAGAATCATTCCTTTATGAAGAAAAATAAGAAAACTTACAATCAGACATTTTTTTTTCAATTTGCTGAACAGTATATCCGAGAGATCTGTTAAACAGCACATGTATTTGGTCTTGCCTTACCTGTTGTGAGCACATTGTTGATTGCAGTGTTGTGCCCCCTGGTGGCAGGGCTGTGAGCGGTGGCGCCCTCTGGCTGTGAGAGCAGCTTGGTGGTGATCCTGTCCCAGGCCACCTTGTGCAGCATGCTGAGCAGGTCTATAGGGAGAGCATGGCACGGCTCCGTGGTCAGCCAAATTAAGAAATTACCCCACAGTGTCGCACTACTGGATGCTGAAAAACAAACAAGGCATTGAAAGAACAATGGAATAATCTCTCTTTTTCTTTCCTTCCTTCTCTCTCTCTCTCTCTCTCTCTGTGTCTCTCTCTCTCACTCCCTCTGTCACTCTCTCTCTCACTCTCTCTATCATTCACTCTCTCTCTCTCTCTCTCTCTCTCTCTCTCTCTCTCTCTATCTCACTCTCTCTCTCCCTCTCTTTCGCTCTCTCTCCCTCTCACATTCTCTCTCTCTCTCTCTCTCTCTCTCTCTCTCTCTCTCTCTCTCTCTCTCTCTCTCTCTCTCTCTCTCTCTCTCTCTCTCTCGTTCTCTGGTTTGAGGGTAAATTTGCTTCCACTTGCTCATTCAGCTGACAATTAATCTCACAGTTTGATGGAACTATCATTGCAATAGTTTTATTTGACTTGGATTATCCATTCTGAATTTTAAAAATAGTAATAAAGTCTACAATCTGGCAATTTAACTTTTTCCAACTTGAGTAGTCTTGGCCCTTATGGCCCTGAGTGTGCGTGAGAGTTCTTACCATTTTCTTTGATCTTCTCCCGTAGGAGTCGTTTAAGTTTTGCGAGGAATATAGGTGGCGCCAGGTGCAGGTCCTGTATGATGAGCCAGCCCTGATTCTTCTCCGCCTCGTCCGAGAGGTATTCCAGATCTCTGGCCGCCAGTCCATCACCCAGGATCAGTCTCTGTACTGATATACCCTCCTTCTACAAACACAAGGGAAACGCAATTGGTTAAACAACATCTTGACTGTCATTCATAGCAATCTGAATATTGAACTTTGATTCAATACAATTGCACTGAAGAAAGGCAATGGGTGAAACAACATCTTGACTGTCATTCATTGCCATCTGAATATTGAACTTTGATTCAATACAAATGCACTAAAGAAAGGGAATTCCTTGTCTGCATATGTGTTAAACAGTTAGAAAATATCCATATTGTTTGAAAAATGAGCATGATAAAGGAGCTATTCAGTAGAGGTCTCCGGTTTAACTGTTGAACCTCATGGGACCTTTATATCCCACTTGGATTCACTAGGATTTATAACCCTTACCTTTGCCACATCTTGCAGTATATCGGCGGGGTGTCTCGTCATGCTGAGGCTTGAGAGAGGCTGCTGAAGATTGCCCGCTGGTCGAGGCGGCATGAGGATCAGTACGCCCGCATGCAGGCTGCCCACCATGGCCTGAAGGTCCCGATACACACTACTGGACCCGCCGCCCACTATGGACAGGTTGAGGTGGGCCTGCACGTAGCTGCTCATGGCGATAGTCAGGCGATCCGGGCGCAACATACGCACAATCAGAAGCTTGTGGAATGCCGACACGGCGTCCATTTCTCCCTGTGTGCTATCCTTGACATCCTCACCAGCACGCTTCTGTACTTCACCTTCATCTAAATAAAGGAAAATCACATCCTTCACTAGTTTACAAAAAAAAGAAAAAGTCGCCAAACCTGCTATTAGCAAGACTGCTTCCATTTTGTTGTAGCAATACAGCACAGTATTTTTTTCCAATCCCTCTATTATACTTTAATTCATTAAAGAGAGTTTCATTTTTTAGCCAATCACTGTCAGTTGATCTATGGTGTCAAATCCATAAAGCGAACTTACCTGAAATGCAGCAGTTCTGCAGGAATGGCAATTATGAGCCATTTTTTGGTTAAAAGTTCAAATTCATTTTTGCAGGTGTTTTTGACCTCTTAATTTGCATATTAAATTGGCCTCCTTACTTGAAGTTAAGTTTATTTTGCCCCCCTAATTTGCATATCAAAATGGCCACCTTACCTGAAGTTCAGTTTATTTTGCCCCCCTAATTTGCATATCAAAATGGCCGCCTTACCTGACTTGGTGCTGATCGGAGGCAGTGATTGGTTCTCTGGGTCAGCTGACTTGTACCACTCTCTCCACTGCTCCGAGTGCTGCGCCACGCTCACGCACATATTCTCCAGCGGACCGTCCAACACAGAGATCGCCATAACATCGTCCCACTTGTCCGCTGCTAGCCAATGAGGAGGCTCGAGATCCGCCACCCCAAATTCAGCCAATGAGAGATGAGTATCCAGGCCAGGATTACCACTCATCAGCATGGCCATTTCCTGGTGCGAGAAGTCCTCGCCGATCTCGCTCTGGATCCCGAGACAGAGCATAGTGGCGAACAGCAGGCGGTGCTCCTCGCTGATACTCCTATAGGGGAACAGAAGAGACCTTTACATGACTGTCAGGTATAATAGTAATCCTAGAGCACATGAGATCAAGGCTGGAGCGCAGTAAGCTTTTGGTTAAAGAGTTGTGAAAAAACTTTCAATTTTTTTTTTATGAAAGTCACTTATCAACAAATAAGGTCAAGCCTGAAGTGCCCAAAACTGCATGACTATTTATGTGATATCTCTCTAACAAAAACAATTTTCAGAAGATATTTGAAAGAAATATGATGATCTTATGTATGCATCATTTTTGATATGGATTTCACTAAATCAATCAACTTTTATTGTGCATCTACTGATATAGGTCTTTTTACGACCTAAACACTCATTTGTATGTGCTACCTGTAAAGGAATTTTTGGCTCATCTTTCGCACCTTGACTACAAAAGAATTGCTGTGCTTCAGGACTGATTGTCTGTGCTCCAAGGATTTTTATATTTGGACACCCCTGACAGTTGAAGCCTGGTGTAGATGGAATTCATTATAAATTCACAACATATTAGAACAAAAGTTGTGTATCAAGTTCTGATTATAACTTTTTTTGATTATAATTTTTCAAAATATGCTTTTACCAAGAAGATAACTTCAAAATAGTCCAAACATTTTCATGTGCTACAGGCATCAATGGTGAAAATGAAATTGACTGTGGATGGATCTGAATGTGTAGTATTTGACTTACTGCTTGACTTTGTGGTAGACATTAGAGGTGAGTTTGTCCATGACTTGTTTGACTTGATTGGCTGACAGGCTATTGTATTCTACGCCCTGTGAGGGCAGCTCCGGGACGTCAGGCATGTCTATAGGGGGCAGCACCAGAGCCTCATCATCCTCATTTTCCCTCTTCTCAGCATCTACTTCACCTGGGAAAAATGGTGCAAAATGGGGACTATTAGCCAATTCATATCTTTTGACCTTTTTCTTGTCTTGATCAAACTTTCTTCATTACTTTGTATAGTTGCATGTTTCCCTTTGCTGCTTATTTGATAAAAAATAACAATGATGATGATGATGATGATGATGACTACTACTACTACTTCTAATAATAATAATAATGACAATAATGATAACAATTATAATAATAATGATGATGACAATAATGATGAAGATGATGATGGTGATAATAATAATAATAATAATAATAGTAATAATAATAATGATGATGATGATGATGATGATGATGATGATGATGATGATAATAATAATAATAATAATAATAATAATAATAATAATAATAATAATAATAATAATGATAATAATAGTGTCCTACCTTTGTTAGCACTATTTTCATGTGTTTGCTGAGTGGTGTTTCTGTCCTTCTCCTCCTCCTCCTCCTTGTTTCTCTCTGCAGCAGCAGGAGCCGCAGGGGGTCTGAGGTCTGGGGCATTGTCTCCCTCATGCATTGTTCCCTTGTGCTCCTCCACACCACTCTCCTTATCCTCCTCTTCCTGATAATAGAAAAGAAAGAGGTTCCACAGTGAGCAAGGTACAGGGAAGACATTCCTGCCATGAGTTGTATGATTTGTTACCTAGGGAGTGAGCCTGGGTGAATTTCCACCACTAATACTTATGCATGGAATGTTGGAAATGTCTTCTCTATACCTCGCGAGGTGAGGAACCTATTTGTGCCACTTTAACCCTTCCAATGCTGAGGCTACTTTAATCCAACGGACAAGGATGCAAAGATTTTTGAAAACCATCTAAACCCTGTCATGTTGGTATTCATTGGAAAAGTCTCGATGAGTTCTCTCAGATGAGTACTCATATGCCAGGGCTTCAGTCATTTTTCTGTTTTTTGCATCATTTTGTATTTGCCAAATTAGCCAACAGCAGCATAATAGTGAAAAACAAAATGCAGCAGTAAGTACTTGGTCCATCTGGCAGATAGAAATGGGAAAACAACAATGGTGCATGCCTAACATAATGACCAGGGCATTTGTGAACTATATTGTTTGCTGACTCAAATATAGTCATTTAACCCATTTATGGAAGCAAAAATCCTTTCTTAATATCCATCAGGAATATTTTTCTTCTGTGGGCATTTCTGCCTCATAGTGGTACTAAGGACATTTCACAAATCAAATTTGTGGATTTACCCAATTGACGAGTGCAGAACTCTTCTTTTAATGCAATAGAATGGGGGTTGTTCTGAAATTGGCGACATAATACCATACTCTACTGGACAGAGAGATCATGTGCAATATTAATTTGCTTGCAGAGAGATGAATCAGCCATTTTCTTACCTGTTCATTATTAGTTACCATAAAAGTTGAGTCATTTTCTCAAATGCTGCCATGCACTCATCCATATCTTTTTAAGAAGTTTTATTCATTTTCCTACCCCTTCTTTTTCAGCTATTTTGGTCCATCCTTTAGAAACACTCCTTTAGTCTATAAGCAACATAGCAGTTAATTCTTGTTGAGACATATTAGGTCCTTATCTATTTTTTCAAAAAGGTTCAGTCATTTTCTTAGAGCAGCACTCACCGCTCACGAACTGGACTTATTAGAGAGTTGAGACTTTAAATTAAATGCACTTTGATATATGTTACTGTTGGTAACGCAAAGCTTTTGGTATATCAGGGAGTGCCAAATGAAATAAACATGTAAATGTTAATATATCTCCACCAGTAAGCATTTATTTCTTAATTGCTGGGCTGAATAATGAAAAATTTATTTGAAAAAAAAATGCGTCTGTGAGCTCATGAGCTCAATGAGTCAAAATGGTGGTGAGCACATGAGTTGATATCCCTCCGTGAGTGCAGCTCTACATTTTCTTACCTCCTCTGTGTCACTCTCCTCTCGGTAGTCGGGCGGCACGTCTTTCCCTACGACCTCCTTGAAGAGCTGCAGAAAGTAGGGCAGGGGGAACTGGTATTCATGTTGCAGGGCCGCCAGTGACTTGAGGATGGCGTACAGGAGGGCGCCTCTACGCGCCAAGGGGTGGAGCTCCTCACGCAGGCCGTCCAGCGACGCCAGCAGACACTGCGTCTCACGCAACTTCTCTGTCATCTGACAAACAAATAATAATAATAATAATAATAATAATAATAATAATAATAATAATAATAACAATGATAACTAGAATGATAAGAATAATAAAGAAATCATAAGTGGCAATGAAATCAATGAGTTATCTACATAATCAAGAAAATTTGGCAATGAAATTGATGACTTATATACTGTAAATCCAGTATATTTGCCAATGTCAAATTTCTGGGTCATCTAATAAAGAAATCATAAGTGGCAATGAGATGAATGAGTTATCTACATAAGCAAGAACATTTGGCAATGAAGTTGATGAGTTATATGCTGTAAATCCTATAAATTTACCAATGTTTTTGATTTGACTTACGCAACTTCTGGGTCATCTAACAAAGATATTATAAGTGGCAACAAAATCAATGAGTTATCTACATAAGCAAGAAAATTTGTATTGTAAATCCTGTAGATTTACCAATATTTTTAATTCACCGATCAGACATGACATGTAAAATAAGATTCATGAAATTTTCAAAAGCTTCAGATCGGCAAATCAAGCCAGATGTCTGCCCTGTTCCTAAATCTGGGTGGTGCTATACCTCGTAACTAAATGGGACGCATATTTTACATTCAGATTTAGGGTTTGCAAGGGTAAATTGTTATTGATACTGATAGGTATGCAAGGAATGAAATATACAAATATGCGAGGAAGTACAAGAGGAATAAATGCAGGAGTAAAATCAATAGAAACACTACCATTATCATCTAGACATTAGATTCTGCATCTGACACAACCTCTGTGTGATCTATGTGAGGAATGAAATACCCGACCAAAACAACTGAAACGCCACCATTATCATCTAGACATTAGATTCTGCATCTCACACAACCTCTGTGTGATCTATGTGAGGAATGAAATACCCGACCAAAACAACTGAAACGCCACCATTATCATCTAGACATTAGATTCTGCATCTCACACAACCTCTGTGTGATCTATGTGAGGAATGAAATACCCGACCAAAACAACTGAAACGCCACCATTATCATCTAGACATTAGATTCTGCATCTCACACAACCTCTGTGTGATCTATGTGAGGAATGAAATACCCGACCAAAACAACTGAAACGCCACCATTATCATCTAGACATTAGATTCTGCATCTCACACAACTTCTGTGTGATCTATGTGAGGAATGAAATACCCGACCAAAACAACTGAAACGCCACCATTATCATCTAGACATTAGATTCTGCATCTCACACAACCTCTGTGTGATCTATGTGAGGAATGAAATACCCGACCAAAACAACTGAAACGCCACCATTATCATCTAGACATTAGATTCTGCATCTCACACAACCTCTGTGTGATCTATGTGAGGAATGAAATACCCGACCAAAACAACTGAAACGCCACCATTATCATCTAGACATTAGATTCTGCATCTCACACAACCTCTGTGTGATCTATGTGAGGAATGAAATACCCGACCAAAACAACTGAAACGCCACCATTATCATCTAGACATTAGATTCTGCATCTCACACAACTTCTGTGTGATCTATGTGAGGAATGAAATACCCGACCAAAACAACTGAAACGCCACCATTATCATCTAGACATTAGATTCTGCATCTCACACAACCTCTGTGTGATCTATGTGAGGAATGAAATACCCGACCAAAACAACTGAAACGCCACCATTATCATCTAGACATTAGATTCTGCATCTCACACAACCTCTGTGTGATCTATGTGAGGAATGAAATACCCGACCAAAACAACTGAAACGCCACCATTATCATCTAGACATTAGATTCTGCATCTCACACAACTTCTGTGTGATCTATGTGAGGAATGAAATACCCGACCAAAACAACTGAAACGCCACCATTATCATCTAGACATTAGATTCTGCATCTCACACAACCTCTGTGTGATCTATGTGAGGAATGAAATACCCGACCAAAACAACTGAAACGCCACCATTATCATCTAGACATTAGATTCTGCATCTCACACAACTTCTGTGTGATCTATGTGAGGAATGAAATACCCGACCAAAACAACTGAAACGCCACCATTATCATCTAGACATTAGATTCTGCATCTCACACAACCTCTGTGTGATCTATGTGAGGAATGAAATACCCGACCAAAACAACTGAAACGCCACCATTATCATCTAGACATTAGATTCTGCATCTCACACAACCTCTGTGTGATCTATGTGAGGAATGAAATACCCGACCAAAACAACTGAAACGCCACCATTATCATCTAGACATTAGATTCTGCATCTCACACAACCTCTGTGTGATCTATGTGAGGAATGAAATACCCGACCAAAACAACTGAAACGCCACCATTATCATCTAGACATTAGATTCTGCATCTCACACAACTTCTGTGTGATCTATGTGAGGAATGAAATACCCGACCAAAACAACTGAAACGCCACCATTATCATCTAGACATTAGATTCTGCATCTCACACAACCTCTGTGTGATCTATGTGAGGAATGAAATACCCGACCAAAACAACTGAAACGCCACCATTATCATCTAGACATTAGATTCTGCATCTCACACAACTTCTGTGTGATCTATGTGAGGAATGAAATACCCGACCAAAACAACTGAAACGCCACCATTATCATCTAGACATTAGATTCTGCATCTCACACAACCTCTGTGTGATCTATGTGAGGAATGAAATACCCGACCAAAACAACTGAAACGCCACCATTATCATCTAGACATTAGATTCTGCATCTCACACAACCTCTGTGTGATCTATGTGAGGAATGAAATACCCGACCAAAACAACTGGAACGCTACCATCATCATCGAAGGCTTCTACCAATATAATCCTACCTGTAATTTGTGGGCTATTGATCTTGAGATGACCTGCACGTCATGCTCACTCCACGTCCCTCCGACGGCCTCTCTCTCCTGGAACGACTGCACCCTCTGATTGGAGAAGTCACTGAGCCTGCGTAGGCTTTCCTTGATGATCTGTACGGTCTTGAGGGCGCGACGCCTCTCGCGGTAGAGGGCGGGTCTCAGGCGAGAGAAGGCCTGGGAGAGCAGCTCTGCCATGATGGTCTCGTTGGAGGTGCCGTAGTTGATGAGTGTGACCGTGGACGCCACCTCCGGGCTCAGCGACGGCTTGGGATTGGGTGTCGCAAGGTACAGGCGGAACTTCTCGTGACACATGATGCGACGATCCATGAACTTGATCATGCGTGATTCTAAAATGTTATAACTATTATTATCATCATAATCATTATTATCATTATTATTATCATTATTATCATTATTATCATTATTATCATCATTATCATTTTTATCAGAATTATTTTTATTATTATTATTATTATTGTTACTTTTATCATTATTATAATTATTATCATCATTATCATCATTATTTATATCATTATTATTATTATTATTACGTTTATTATTATTATTATTGATATTATTGTTATCGTTATTTTTTTGAAAATTATTATCATTATCATCATTTTGATCATGATTATTATAATTATCATTAGGATAATAATAAAAAGGGATCTAATATTGTCAAATTCAGCCTCTGAAGTTTCACTTTCAAAACAGAACTCCATCCATGCAGAGATGTCCCGGTAGCAATTAAGTCAATTCAATATATATTTAAAATCTTAAATGATCTTGAAACATAGATCATTTTTACTACTGTTGTTATCATCAAGGACAGAAGCTTACCCTCCGCCACATGGGTCTCCCGTGCTGTGTTCCTGTGGTGTATGAGTGGCGCCACCACGCTGTCAGAATGATCATCACTGTTCTTCAACAGAACGGGCAGTCCTCGAATAATGGCCTTCTCTATAGACCCCATCACATGGCTGTCATTCCTGAGCAATACAAAAAAGGAGACATATAAGGCGATGGCAAAACTATACAAGTAAACCTTTACTATGCTGTGATTTTCAAAAGTACAGTGCTGACATTTAACTCCTGCACTAAATATGTGGGCAGCCCAGGCGTAATACACAAGTATAGGTCTTGCATATTTAATCCATTCATGCTTGTAGCAGCCAAAACCACTCAACTATTTTGGTGATATCTCTCTAACAAAAGCAATATTTAAAAGATATTTTGTTGTTCATCATTTCGATCACTTTCATACACGTTCTGCCTGTCAAGAGAAAAATAATTCATGACCCAAAAATGGTAAAATATACATACACACAAATGGATGCATAGGGAGTGTGGACTTGTACCTAGTGTTGGGAATTGGTACAAATTCTGAGGACTGATCATCGATCCACCAGAGTGATCAATGATCAGTTTTGATTTGAAGATGTTTTTCGTACACATTGACCCTTCCCCATGTGCATCACACATCATGTGATGCACATTTTTCACAAAATTTTAGGATAATACCTGCAGAAACAAGGTAGAAATACTAATGGAAACCCAAAAGTAT
This sequence comes from Maea johnstoni, assembly GCA_963942565.1. Taxonomy (NCBI): domain Eukaryota; kingdom Metazoa; phylum Annelida; class Polychaeta; order Spionida; family Magelonidae; genus Maea; species Maea johnstoni. The sequence goes on along the minus strand of OZ012689.1, from coordinate 3,153,374 downwards.
ATCTTTTGATTAAACATAGATAGGAAAAACAGAAAGTATGCCTGTAATCATATGCAAATAATCGCGAAAAAAATTGGTCTTCAAAATTTGGGACTGATCATCGAAATTGAAAATAAAAATAATGTGATCTCCGATTAATCGATTAATTGTAACAAGACTACTTGTACATACCTGTTGTCCATGTCGAGCACCAGGAGTCGCCTCTTGTTGAGTGAGCGGCTGAGCCAGGAGAGCCAGGAGATACCCTCCCCGTAGGGGTCCAGCAGGAAGGGGGGACGCTGCCAGGACGAGAACACAATAGCTGCATTCTCTATGTGACTCGGACCAAAATCTGAGCAGAGAAAATATGCAATTAATGTCAGTGGATCGCCACTTTCTAATTTCATTTCTCTCTTATTTTTAGACTTGGTTCTCTCGTAGTTTCTGAACAACAACACAGAAGATAAGAACTAAATGTTAGTGTATACATTTTTAATTCACTTTCTCTCTTATTTTCTGAATTTGTTCAGATTCTGATCACTTTAAAGAGGAAATAGTGTATCACTTACTAACTTTTTTTCTCCTATTTTCTGACTTGGTGTATAATCTGAACACTTAATATCACTTACTAATTTATTTTCGCTCTTATTTTCTGACAAAGTCCAAAAACTGATCACTATCAAACTATACCTCTCTGAATTCATTATCATCTTCATATTTTCTGTTATTGTTCAGCAACATTTTCTTATCATTTCCTTTATTAAAAGCTTACTCCTACCTTTTCTGATCCACTCGTAGAGAGTCTCCTCCCCCACGAGAAGTTTGACGAGACTGTGCACGTATCTCTGGTAGTGTTCTGCTTTGATTAGGGGTACATTGATGTCAGTGTCAGGAGCGCCCTCTTTTGAGCTCTCCCCTACACTATCCTCAGCAGATGGACTCGCCCTTTGTTTCTGCACCTCATCAGTAGTACCAGTGGTGCCATCTATAAGTGCTTCCTCAACATTATCTATCAAATCAAATGCAAAGGGATTAAGTATGGTTGCTTGAATCAGCTCACACTTCTAAAAATTATTTGCATGAAAATAGGCATTCTTAAGATTACCAAAGGTTTAACAAAATATATAAAATGAAATGAAATGTTGAGTTTTGCCTTTTTCATAAAACATAATGGCTATATAAGGAAAATGTCTCATGGCATGGTACCATTCTCATTATGAAATCGAATACCTTTTTTGGCATGTTTTGAGTGATAGACAAGGCAAGTACAGCTGGCAATATAAGATTTTAAAAATTGAGGTAGCCTTTAAAAGTGACCTATTTCATGATTGGGATGAAACACTTCAAGACAAAGAAAACATATTTCTCTCATAATTGCCAAACATCCGACATGGATAGAAACTAACCATTATCTTTTGTCTCCAAGTGCCCTTTCTCAGTGTTTTCATTTTCTGCTTGGTTGCTTTCACCACTTTCCCCTTCAGCACTCTTGGATGGTTCTGCATTTTGTTCTGCCAGCTATATAAACATAAACACACATTCATAAAAAAGAAAAGAGAAAAGGTTCAAGTTTCATAATCTATCATCTGTTTATCCCAAATGACCAATAACTAAAAATAAATGATTTTGTGTTGTTATTAATGCTTAAAGAGTTAAAATGTTCTGCTTTTGCCTGCAAGGTTTCACCAAATTGCCAGGCTGCTTTTGGCTGCTGTGAGCATTATTGGGTTAAATTAGTGTGAAGAATAATCCTAATGTATTACAGGAGCCCCGTCCAAAACCTGTGTATGTGTAGCTAGTACTTACTGGGGGGATGTTTTTCTCTGTTGGTTTTCCTGGACCAGACAAGGAGTCCAGGTCATAGCCCTCGTAGAAATCTCCCTGTGCGTCAAGTTGTGATTGTGTATCATCCATGGCGAAATCAACAACCCGACCTGAAAGTTACACCAAAATGGAATACCAGAGTGAAAATATGCAGGACTGAGCATAAAAATCTATTCCAGGCCCCAAAACTCTGACACAAACTGCTTTGCAATCATCGTTGTGAATAATGCTGTACAAACATTAAAATAGAGCATATTTCAGATTTTGTTTTCAAAAAAAATAGGGATGTTGCTAGGTTTAATAAATTGTATTTCACATGGTTAACATTTGATACTTGTGAAATAAAGTGTAAACTTGGAATTAAGCATAAAACAAAACAAAACATAACTCTGATCAATATTTTTCCATCAAATATTTCCCAAAAATACATCAAAATAGCTAGTCATGTATGGGTAAAGAGGTCATCTCTTGATATGTGTATATATATATATATATATATATATATATATATATATATATATATATATATATATATATATATATATGTATATATATATATATATATATATATATATATATATATATATATATATATATATATATATATATATATAATTATATATATATATATATATGTATATATATATATATAGATATGTATATCATACACATCCCATCATTTCTCACCTCTACTCATGTCTATGGAGTCTATAACTAGCAAGATCCCTCTCCCTTGCAAGCAGCGGGGCCAGCGCATTGTCAAGATCTGCTGACGGAATTTACAGTGGTACGGTCCGAGGTAGGTGGCGAAGCCGGCGGCTATTGCGACGCCCCCGGATAGCGCTGCCTGGCGCTGCGACAGGGAGGCATAGATCTGCTGGCAGCGCAGGTACTCCGCCCGCAAGATCTTGTGCAGCTTGGCCGCCGTCTCCAGCATCTTGTCCATCTTCAGAGTCTTCTCCTCCTGGTCATTCTTGTCGATCGTGGCCTCCTCAAAGCCTCGAGCAAGATCAGCAAGACGGATTTCCAACGCCTGCAAGAAATATCCCAATGAAATAATGTTACTGTTAAGTATTTTCCTACTGACATAATATCATCATTGCATGATTCCTTTAATTTCCAACGCCTGCAAGAAATATCCCAATGAAATAATGTTACTGTTAAGTATTTTCTTACTGACATAATATCATCATTGCAAGATTTCTTTTATTTCCAATGTCTGCAAAAATATCCCAATGAAATAATTTTACTGTTAAATATTTTTCCTGCTGTTTCCCTTTGACATTATATTTTCATTGCATGATTTCTTTAATTGTTGAGGGGGGATGAGGAAGTTTGCAAAGACTGAGGACATCTGTTTTGTTTTTATAACATTTATATTGTACATTCAAACTTGACTACTGCAGTAAGATGCAGAAACAAGAGCTAAATGAAAGCAATTTCTATAAGAAAATAGCATACAGTTCCTTTTCAAGCCCAGCCATCTTATGTTCATAGTTGTTTTACTGCAGTAACAATTAGGTCAAGAGCTATCTTAATGAAACCAATTTCTGTCAGTATATCACATAGCTTACCTTTCGTTTATTTTCTAGCATTGACATCTTGTGTTCGGCGTTGTCAATGGCAGTCATTGTCTGTTCCACCTTGCTATGTAGTGGTTTAACCTTGGAGATCATCATGCGATGATACCTAGTCAATAAAAAACAAAAGAAAGATGTACAAATTGTAATTTCTTATTTTGCACCTTACCTTGTAAAAATCTCAAGATGCATATTATAAAATCCTTGTACTGTGAGAATGTATTACATACCTGGTAAACAAATATTGTTATACAAACTGTAAATTTGTGTATTGTAAGCAGCAGTTGCACAATACTTGGTAAAGAAATATTTATGCTCAGATTAAATATACGCATTGTAAGAGTTAATTGCACAATACTTTTGAAAGAAATATCAATCTACAGAGCAGATATTTTTGTATCGTAAGAAGCGATTGCAAGATACCAAGAACACAAATAACACTGTACAATTTGTAAATTTCCATCTTGTAAGAATGAATCCAATGAAATCTGGTAAACAAATAGCAATGTACATGTAATGAAGAAACTGGGGTAAAGGGAGAGGGATCAGCTTTTTTCCGGTGTTGTCTTGTAGGTTTCCTTACCGCTACTGACATACGATTGTCAGTCAACTGATCTGCGTCCCACCACAACAATATAAACTTACGTGCGTTGCCCAGTGCTAACACTCGTTGCACAACAACTATTTTGCACGCGGGGGTTCCCCGATTGGGGCTCCCCCTGGATCCTCAGTCAAATGTCGCCTAGATATATATACCCACCAGAGGTACAAGATCTGTTAGCCCCTGTTCTAATATAAATATAGCAATGTACATGTAAATTCTCGTATTGTGATTTACCTGACTACTCCTCTGACCCATTTACAGAGGGAGCCACATGCAGCATTCTCCGTCTTGCGTTCCATAGTCTCGGGATCGAAGGATGCCTTCTTGAGGTAAGGCTCCACGAGACTTAAGGTTGGCTCTGGTAGCTGGTTGTCATCAAATGACATAAGTTCCTCAATAAAACTGCAAAGACAATTTAAGTTGTTAAAATTCATATTTTGCTTTCTATTAACAGAAATATGCTTTTGCCTGGGAGATATCAGCAACATAGTCAGCAGATGTGAATTTTGGTAAGTATGCAAATGATTTATTTGATAATATTATTGACAGGTTTTACTTGACAAATAAAAAAGAATGAAAAAAATATAATGGCTTCAGTTGCATGTTTGCATAATCATATTCAAAACATTGCCTTATGAATTTATAATGAAAGGTAACACCAATTAAACATACTACTACTACTACTACTACTACTACTACTGCTACTGCTACTACTACTACTACTACTACTACTACTACTACTATCGCTGCTACTGCTACCACTACCGCTTTTACTACTACTACTACTACTACTACTACTACTACTGCTACTACTACTACTACTACTACTCACCGTTCTAGGTTTGCCATTTGTCTCTTTGCTCCTTTCTGCCACGTTAAGTCAGCTGATGGTGACTTCACTGTAAATGCAAAGCAATATTAGGTAATCCATTCATGCAAGAAGATCTTTTACATGATACATGTCTTCTCTGGACCAATGATATTTTTGAAAATAAATTTTGAACAAAGCAAATATTCATCAACTATTTGAAGGAGAGTTGCTGATTTGGTTCTTGTCAACACTTCTTCAAATATTTTCAGAAAAATGCTGGGTCAAAAATATATCACCCCCCAAAAATTTAAAGTGCTTTTGGATGCTACAGGCATAAATGGGTGACCTCGTCTGGACCTATTGTACTTTTGAACTTTGAAATTCAATAAAAATTCACTAAACATTTGAAGGAGAGTGATATGGAAAATTAGGTCCCTCCCTAATAGGCATGCAGTATCGTTAAAAATATCAAGACATTGTATCGTTAACCATTCCAATGCTAAGGCCACTTTCGTCCAAAGCACAGGGACACACATATCTTTAAAAACCATCTAAGCCCACTCATGTTGGTATTCATTGCAGAGCTCTCGTTCAGTTCACTCAGATGAGTACCCATGTGCCAGTTTTTTTTGCATCCTTTCGTTCTGGCTAAATAAGCCACCAGCAGCATAAGGGTTAAGAAAATATCGATATTGTATTGTGTCGCAAACATTTGAAAAGTGACAATCTATACGCATTAGAGGACTTTAGTACTCACATATCATGATGATGGCAGCCATGAGATCCTCAATGTCTATGATGGGTTTCTGCATCCCCCTGAGCTCCGACAGGCTGTCGATGTCCATCTGCTGGACCACCTTCTTAGTGTCCGCGACCACCGCTATGGCCTTGTAGACAGCCCTCTCGTGGGCAACCTGAAACAACAGGTGGCATGACATACTTTATCGAGAGGCTCCTGTGGTATCATTAGTTACACCCTGTTTGAAAGTATGGTACGGCTTGATAGTCATCCATATGCCCCATAGGCGGATGACTGAGGGTGGATAGCAGGCCGGGCCGCACATTCAAACATTGTGTAATAGGGTGTAACCTGCTCTTCCATGGTTAGTAAAAATCAAATACTTCAGATTGCTGGCAACCATATGATATCGATTATGGCCTGTGTTATTAACTTCAGACGTTCTATATGAAATCTACGTGGTGTGAATGGGTGTATGTCTGACACCTATTGACCAATCAGCATCGGGAATTACAGCAGAGCAGGTGATAAACATATATATCACCTTTTAGGGATGGGGACTGGGGACCGGTTTATATGTGAAACCGGCCTGAGCATTGCGGTTAACCAGTCAAAAACCGGACCTCCCTCTACACGGTTCGGTTTTCTATGCATGCACAGGGTTCCTGGAGGCGTTATAAAACTGTCAGCACCTACCTCCTCGCTGGCCTCACAATGTCTGCCAAGCGCGACGATCAAACAGCCATTTCAAAATCTCTCAAGTCTGGTACCCTGCCCACTTTCACTATGCTCAGAAGCCTTCTGAGCGTAGAGAAAGTGGCCAGGGAGCTAGTATATAGGAACTTTCCAGAACATTCCAGTTCAGGCAAGTTCAGCCACGCATTCCATTGCGTAGTTTCGTATCCAAGAAATGTCATTAATAAACCGTTTAGGAAACCGTGATAAAACTGAACCGGAGAAGCAAAACCGAGAACAGAACCGAACCGTAGAATTCTCAACGATCCCCATCCCTATCACCTTTACATATACATAAATACATGAAAGTTCAGGATTACCTGATACTCAGGCAGGAGCTTTTTGAGTCGCTGTATTTTATCCATCTGGACCTTGACAATCTTAATCTGCTGTTCTGTGATAGCTGTATCCTGGCCGATCTGGGCCAGGATTTGAACTGTTCCCTGAAAAAGACAAGACAAAAGTCACATAATGTGCAAACCATTCAATACAATGTGTGATTGGAGCGAAAAGTATAAAAATCTTTAATAACCTTATACATGTTTTTGTTATTCTTTTCTTAGAACAGCTTGCAATTCATCAACCATTTATGCCTGCAGCAGCCAAAATTACCTGTTTTTGTGATATACCTCCCAACAAAAGCAAATTAATGAAATTATGTTCATTAAGTCTACAACTCTCCTTCAAATATTTTGCAAATTTACGATTCATTCCAATGGTATTTTCAAAAGTAGCAAAGGTCTACATAACACTCTTTGAGACTGCTCCTCAGGCATAAATGAATTATGGAACTAGGGAGATACTTTTTAACCACAAAAAAGCAAAAATAAATATGAGAATCGTCTTAACCCTGTCATGTTTGTATTCATTGGAAAGCTCTCGCTGAGTACTATCAGATGAGTACCCATTTGCCATGGTTTCAGTCATTTCTCAGCTTTTTGACATCATTTCTTGGTGACCAAATTAGCAACCAGCAGCAAAAGGGTTAACATTTTCATTGAGGAATGAATGATTATTTTAACTATCACTCTATTCATTTATAATTTGCTATTGTCACTGTCATTATCATGGCCTTGTCACTTACAGCCTTCCTTTCCTCCAGGACTATTTTCTCGTGCTCTAGCTGGCGCTGGAGTTTCTCTGCCAGCGCATTCTCGCTGTTGATCTGAGTCAGTCGCAGCGCCATCTGTTTGTGGCTGCTGTGGATATCTTCATAGCGCGCACTAGCCATCGATATAAACCTGAATGAAACGATAATAGGAGTTATTAGTATATGTATGCATGTATGCGTGTATATGTGAATGTGTGTTTGTATGTATGCATGCATGTATGTACGTATGCATGTATGTAATATGTATGTATGTACGTATGTATAAATGTATGTATGTATTTATGTATGTATACATGTATATATATATATATATATATATATATATATATATATATATATATATATATATATATATATATATATATATATATATTTATACACACACATATATATGTATCTCACCTTTCAACAAACTTTTCAAAGGTTGTATTAGTGAGGTGTTTGTATTGACCGCTGGTCATCTCGCGTCCATCCTCTTGTCGTAACACCAGGTGCATGGAGGACAGTAGGTGGGCTATGTTTTCTCTGTCCAGACTGGGCATCCACTCCACTTCTACAAAACAACAAAACAAATCACATAACTATTCACTTATACATGTAGTAATAAGAATTTCACCATCAGATACCATCAGGTAATAAAGAATAAACACATGAAATGTATCAATATTCATAACGATGTTGATAGTCTCAGACTATCATTATCATCATCATCATATTACCGCTATTATTATAATTATTATTATTATTATTAGTAGTAGTAGTAGTAGTAGTAGTAGCAGCAGCAGCAGCAGCAGCAGCAGCAGCAGCAGCAGTAGCAGCAGTAGTAGTAGAAGCAGTAGTAGTAGCGTAGTAGTAGCAGTAGTAGTGATTATTATCATCATTATCATTATCGTTCTTCTTCCTTGTTACCACCTAACTTCTCATAGAAGACTCCGGTGCACGTGAATGCCTTGTTAGTGTAGCGGAAATAGAAAATAGAAAGGTTATGGTATTATCATCACCATTATTATCATGATTATTCCTCCCTACCTTGTAGATGGAAGAGTGCGTGCTCCACCAGTTCCTGGCGGCTCCAGTGAGGAAACCAGACAAAGTTGACGTTCTTGGTCAGGATGGGATACTCCCTACAGCGGCGCTGAAAACGCCCGCTACCGCTACCCGATACCATGCACACACGGAAATTCTTACGCACCGTTCTAGAGTGAGAAAATACATTCAGATATAAAACTCAAAAGATATTTGAAGGAAAGCTATAACAAAAAATTTAATAAGATCTATAAAAAAAATTATAGTTTTTTTTTACTAAAAATTATGTAGATATATAAAAAATTGAGCTATTAGATGCAAAGTTGGCATTATTTGTCATTCATAGGAACTTTTATTTTCATCATACCTTGCATTTTGACTAGCCTGGAACCCTAGGCCCATCCTCGGGAAATCTGTCATGAAAATTAAACTTAATATTGGCTTAATGGGATAAAGGGTTAAATATTTGATCAGCCCTGTAGAATGGTTGTTGTTTTACCTGAGGAAGAAGTCCCAGGCCACCTCGCGTGTGTAGGTGAGACCCGCCTGTGTCACCTCCGTCCGCACAGAGTTGATGATGGTGGTCTGCTCCTCATAGCTGAAGAGATGCGTTATGGCGCCCGACACGATGAACTCGATCACGAACACCAGGAAATCCTCCGTGGCTAGCTCCTCCTCAGTCAGCAGGAAGACTATGTGCTCACCCTGAAATAACACAATAAACTCAATCACAAACACCATAAATAACATACACATATTTAGTCACATTTCTTCAAATATATGCAGTGCCATGCCATTTATGGTAAATAATAGGCCTTGGTTCTCCACTAGGTGGCTCAGGCTGACTAAAGGCTGGTCTATTGAGAAACCAGCAGTCCCAAAGATTTCAGGGATTTGATTCATGCCACTATGTGGCTCTGAAGAATGTCCTTATTGACCTTAACGCCTGCGTATCTAAAACATTTGTGTGTAAAGGGATTTGGTTCCCTTTCATGCCACTAGGTGGCTCTGAAGTATGTCCTTATTGACCTTAACGCCTGCGTATCTAAAACATTTGTGTGTAAAGCGATTTGGTTCCTTTCATGCCACTAGGTGGCTCTGAAGAATGGCCTTATTGACCTTAACGCCTACATATTTAAACATCTGTGTGTGAAGGGATTTGGTTCCCTTTAATGCCACAAGGTGGCTCTGAAGAATGTTCTAATTGATCTTATCTAAAATTTTGTGAGTAAAGGTTTTTTGTTCCCTTTCATGCCACTAGGGGTCTCTCAAGAAGGGGCCTTACCTTAACTCCTGCCCTTGTGTAGGCCACGACGAGGTCTGCCTTGAACTGTTCTATCTTGGCGTGTATGGAGGCGCCCAGCTGCGTGGGGTTGATCTGGAAGATGTGGTAGCCGCAGAGGTGTGCGGCCAGCTTGGCGATGACCAGGCAGCGGCCGGGACTGCCCTCCGCCACCAGGACACTGTGGGCCACCCCGTGGGGCGCCGCAAACGTACGCGACAGGCGACACACCTCCTCAACCACGCTCTGAAACACAAACAAATGATAACTCATACTCATGGCAAACATACGCGACAGGCAACACACCTCCTCAACCACGCTCTGAAACACATACAAATGATAACTCATACTCATGGCAAACATACGCGACAGGCAACACACCTCCTCAACCACGCTCTGAAACACATACAAAGGATAACTCATACTCATGGCAAACATACGCGACAGGCAACACACCTCCTCAACCACGCTCTGAAACACATACAAAGGATAACTCATACTCATGGCAAACATACGCGACAGGCAACACACCTCCTCAAACACGCTCTGAAACACATACAAAGGATAACTCATACTCATGGCAAACATACACGACGGGCAACACACCTCCTCAACCACGCTCTGAAACACATACAAAGGATAACTCATACTCATGGCAAACATACGCGACAGGCAACACACCTCCTCAACCACGCTCTGAAACACATACAAAGGATAACTCATACTCATGGCAAACATACGCGACAGGCGACACACCTCCTCAACCACGCTCTGAAACACATACAAAGGATAACTCATACTCATGGCAAACATACGCGACAGGCAACACACCTCCTCAAACACGCTCTGAAACACATACAAAGGATAACTCATACTCATGGCAAACATACGCGACAGGCAACACACCTCCTCAACCACGCTCTGAAACACATACAAAGGATAACTCATACTCATGGCAAACATACGCGACAGGCGACACACCTCCTCAACCACGCTCTGAAACACATACAAAGGATAACTCATACTCATGGCAAACATACGCGACAGGCAACACACCTCCTCAAACACGCTCTGAAACACATACAAAGGATAACTCATACTCATGGCAAACATACGCGACAGGCGACACACCTCCTCAACCACGCTCTGAAACACATACAAAGGATAACTCATACTCATGGCAAACATACGCGACAGGCAACACACCTCCTCAACCACGCTCTGAAACACATACAAAGGATAACTCATACTCATGGCAAACATACGCGACAGGCGACACACCTCCTCAACCACGCTCTGAAACACATACAAAGGATAACTCATACTCATGGCAAACATACGCGACAGGCAACACACCTCCTCAAACACGCTCTGAAACACATACAAAGGATAACTCATACTCATGGCAAACATACACGACGGGCAACACACCTCCTCAACCACGCTCTGAAACACATACAAAGGATAACTCATACTCATGGCAAACATACGCGACAGGCAACACACCTCCTCAACCACGCTCTGAAACACATACAAAGGATAACTCATACTCATGGCAAACATACGCGACAGGCGACACACCTCCTCAACCACGCTCTGAAACACATACAAAGGATAACTCATACTCATGGCAAACATACGCGACAGGCAACACACCTCCTCAAACACGCTCTGAAACACATACAAAGGATAACTCATACTCATGGCAAACATACGCGACAGGCAACACACCTCCTCAACCACGCTCTGAAACACATACAAAGGATAACTCATACTCATGGCAAACATACGCGACAGGCGACACACCTCCTCAACCACGCTCTGAAACACATACAAAGGATAACTCATACTCATGGCAAACATACGCGACAGGCAACACACCTCCTCAAAAACGCTCTGAAACACATACAAAGGATAACTCATACTCATGGCAAACATACGCGACAGGCGACACACCTCCTCAACCACGCTCTGAAACACATACAAAGGATAACTCATACTCATGGCAAACATACGCGACAGGCAACACACCTCCTCAACCACGCTCTGAAACACATACAAAGGATAACTCATACTCATGGCAAACATACGCGACAGGCGACACACCTCCTCAACCACGCTCTGAAACACATACAAAGGATAACTCATACTCATGGCAAACATACGCGACAGGCAACACACCTCCTCAAACACGCTCTGAAACACATACAAAGGATAACTCATACTCATGGCAAACATACACGACGGGCAACACACCTCCTCAACCACGCTCTGAAACACATACAAAGGATAACTCATACTCATGGCAAACATACGCGACAGGCAACACACCTCCTCAAACACGCTCTGAAACACATACAAAGGATAACTCATACTCATTGTAAAGAGCAATATAAAATAATCACTTTTATTTTTGATTTGACACTCAGTATTCGGGTTAATTAAAGGGAATATATTAAAGAGAAAATTCCCTCCTAACCTTGTACAGTGGCAAATTAATGCCCATACATGTTTTGTTGTAATCCTATTTCAATTATGTTTTTTTAGAATTTATATTATATAATATAATTCATATATTACTGGCCTCAATGCTAACTCTAGGCCAGTAACACCTAGGATCTACTGGTCCTGCAAAATTTTTACTGGTCCTACAAATTCTTCCTTAACATAAGTAGAAAAAACATTGGCTTGCAATTCACCAAAAACATTTATTTTTATGCATTTTATCTTCATTTATTTCAAAAATATTTGGGGACATTGCTGAGGCGAAACTTGTTAACAAGAACATCCCTAAACATTTACTGGCCCTGTAGGACCAGTTGAGGTCCTTTTTTACTGAAGCTGATTTTGGGGCCTGGGGCCAGCGGATCACTGTTTTAAACTAGTGCCGAGGTTATTTGAAGGTAGTCTATCACTTTACCTTATATAGCGGCAGTTTGATGCGAGGGTGTGTTTTATTGTACTCCTCGACCCCGTGCAGCAGCAGCGCCCTCGTGTGGTGGAGGTCGAAGGTCGCCTTGTAGAGGTCTGTCTTGCTCTCCTCCTCGGTGATCTCCGTGTTGGAGTGGCCCAGGAAGTTGCCCGCCGTCACCATGCCGCTGTCCTGCTCAATCAGGTTACTGAACGCCGGCTTCTCACGCTGAAGCAGCAGCTGGATCTGGACAGGTACAAGGAACAAGTAATGAAGGAATATTATAATGAGTGAAGCAGCTACCTATGAAGTTTGTATAATGGTAATGCACCCCCGAAATTATCTGTCAGTACGATGGCCTGCAAAATCCATCAATCAAATTTTCGTACATCCTGGTCACTGCTGTTAGGAAGTGATGTCAATCGAGGTGAACTGGGTAAGCACTGAGCTTTGTTATGCTCATTCTGAAGGCCTAGTTCTCTGTCCCACAAAGCATAAACATGAACATGTTTAAATCACTCGCAGGAGTGGATAAAAAGTCGATAAAAAGGATAAATATACACGTTTTACCGTAAAGTTAGCTAGCTAAGCTTAGTCAGCAAAGGGCCGCCTACGCACTAATTCAACAATGGTAATATGCATGTGTTTTGACATGCAACGTTTGTTTTACTTATTGTTTCCTTATTGCTTGTTTAAGTGCACGCGCGCGACTGTTTTTCAGCATCACCTACATAGCTCCCAATACTTATGGCACCACGAGTAGAAGATTGCAGCTATGTTCAGGGCTTCGCTCATTGTAGAAGCCATGTTTCATCATATTACTATATATAATAGTATGTACAGTTCATCTTACAGCAATACATACTACACAATACTGTATAAAGGGTAATGTTAACGTGTGCTTAATCTTCCCGAATTTACCGAATGGGTTTGAGACGGGAACAATAAAAACGTTATCTTTAATCATTTTTGTTGGTATGCTGGGGCAAGCGATGTTCGTATTCAGATACAGTAAGTAATACAGCCGTATATTTAAGTAATTCGCTTGCCCAGCAGATGGCGACTTATGTTATCTGAATAGTGGCGGTTTTAATGTCCAAAAGTCAACAAACAACGATACACAGTAAAACATATTCATTTGGCTAAAACCTTTATGACAGTAAGTGAGTAGTAACTCACAATCATATCAAATAGACATCTTAAAGCTGTCCAGTATAAGGCGCCCCATGTATTAATGGATAAATTCAGGCGGACTGATAATTTGAGTGTATTCTAGTACTGTTTGCAGTACTCACAAAGTTTCTCAACCTGCCCACGAACCGGTCCGACTTGGATTTATGCTGCTCTAATTGCTATTAATGCGCAGAACAATAGAGCCAGCCATGTCAGCTCAATTGAGCTGGGATGGCTTTGTTGTTCTGCACACCACGGCACATTCAGTGCATACAACATTTGTCTGCACTAATAGATTCAGAAGCGAAAACACACACTTTCGGTAAATTTAATATCAGTGCAGCCATGTGCAGGACGGGAAATTAAAAAACGGGAAAAAGTAGAAAACATCATTTTTCGGGAAATAAAAGTCCCGGGAAATATACCCGTTATACAGTATATACCAAGATGTTTTCGTCATATAATATACCATCATCATCATGTAAAACAAGTTACCTTCACAATAATATATTTGTAACATTGTATCTGGATGTTTTGTGACAATATAAGAAATATATTTCAAGTTTAAAAAAGGAAGAAGGAATTATAAGGCTCAACAGTGTAAAGTTTTCAATAAAGAATATAATAAGAATATCTGGATCTGAACAAAAACAATTAAGAATTTCAAAGCATGTAAGATTTTCAATAAAGAATACAATAGGGCTGTATATGATATCCACCCCAAAATAAAAGTATCATTCCTCTAACCCATTCACACTCAGAGCAGCCGAAAACAGGCCGGACAATATTTGTAATATTTTACTTACAAAGACTTTTTCTGGAAAACATTTGAAGGAGAAATGTTGATCATTTACCAAATAACAACTCTCCTTCAAATATTTTTTGTACTTTTGCTTTATTCCCAAGTTATTTTCAAAAGTATGAGAGTAGCAGAGGATACTTTCCAGAGGAAGTCTGAGTGTGAAAAGGTTAAGTCCCTTTATGGTTATCCCGATGGTATATGCTTTCCAGCCTGGGAGGTGGCGTGTCATTCATCTGCGATGCTTTAAAGACCTGGATGGCCATTGGGTGCCCTACATGGACTCATTGGATAAATGTTTTAGATATTTTTTTAAATTCCATTTAACATAATCCAGGAAAAGAACAATTAATTGATCATATTTCTGGGCGATTGATCAAGCTAAGTTATTGTAGTGATTTCTAAACCTTCTTTAATTATTCATATAGGCCATTTTATTCAACACAATCCTGGCAAAAAAACAACAACTTGAATTGATCATATTTCTTGGTGTTTGATTTAGCGAAATTCTTCCATTGATTTCAATCAATAAATTACATACGTTGTCCTCATTAGTGAATTCTTTCCTGACGGCTCGACTAAAGGCCAGCTGGTATCTCTCCACGTCCACTCTGTTGACCATACGCATAGCATACATCCACCAGCACTCGTGTTCCCAAAGGTTCAGGACATTCTCTCTGCTGCAGCCCGGACGCAGAGACAGACACAGGTTCCTACAACAAAATATGGTCACAATCAGTATTTGGTCAAATAAAATGAATGTACCAAAAAGTATATAATTGATCAAAAGGGAGATCAGGTGACCGTCACTTTATTGGGCACTTTAAAGTCAAATACTGCCAGTATAAATGGGAATGGAAACCAAATCTCTTGTCAAAGCCTCTTGACATATCCTTTCCCCAAGAGATACCAAACACTGGATGTCAACTGATTGATTAAGTGACATCTCTGAGGTAGGTAGTTGGGCCTTTAAGGTGGGCCAATTGACCCTAAAGGCCTTTAAGATAAACTGATTGATTTACCTGACAATGTTTCCCATATCTGTCATTGTGGATGATATTGAGTGACATCTCTGAGGGAAGTAATTGCAGGTAGACCTGTAAGGCCTTTAAGGAAGACCAGTTGACTCTTGATGATATGCCATTACGGTAGGCCAATTGACTGTTAAGGCCTTTAAGATAGGCCTATTGATTTACCTGAATATGTTTCCCATATCTCTCATGGTGAAGAAATAGTGGCACCTCTGGGCTGTGGGAAGGAACATGGTGCGTAGGCGATAGATTTACCTGAATATGTTTCCCATATCTCTCATGGTGAAGATAGAGTGGCACCTCTGGGCTGTGGGAAGGAACATGGTGCATAGGCGATAGATTTACCTGAATATGTTTCCCATATCTCTCATGGTGAAGATATAGTGGCACCTCTGGGCTGTGGGAAGGAACATGGTGCGTAGGCGATAGATTTACCTGAATATGTTTCCCATATCTCTCATGGTGAAGATATAGTGGCACCTCTGGGCTGTGGGAAGGAACATGGTGCGTAGGCGATAGATTTACCTGAATATGTTTCCCATATCTCTCATGGTGAAGATATAGTGGCACCTCTGGGCTGTGGGAAGGAACATGGTGCGTAGGCGATAGATTTACCTGAATATGTTTCCCATATCTCTCATGGTGAAGATATAGTGGCACCTCTGGGCTGTGGGAAGGAACATGGTGCGTAGGCGTGTCTGGAGCTCCATGTTGACCCGCACTATGGTCGACAGCGTGTTCTTCAACGCCTCCTCCTCTTCCTTGATCACATTACGCACCTGAAACATACGCAAAAATCTCACCTGTAAATCCTACACTTTCATCATCATCATCATCATCACCATCATCATCATCATCACCACCATCATCATCATCATCATCATCATCATCACCATCATCATCATCATCATCACCACCATCATCATCATCAACATGATCATGATCATCATCATTATCTTAACTATCATCATCATCATCATCATCATTATCATCACTATCGTCATCATCATCATCATCATCATCATTCTCACTATCATCATCCTCACTGTCAGCATTATAACAATTATCATCATTATAAGTATCATCTTATCATACTCTTCTATCAGGGGTGTCCAACTGTTGCACTAGCATGTGATAGAGGCTTTAATTAGTAAGACAGACCAAATTCAATTAGCACAGTTAAACTCGACAAATCTTCTGACTCAGGCATGGCCATTAGAGCCTCTCAGATATTCCCTGCATTAACTATTTTGATACAATCCATTAAACATGCGAACTCTTTCAATTTGTATTGTTAATGAGAGAGCAGGGTCTTAGCCAGGATTTAGAAACTGGGTGTCCAAAATTGACAATTGTAAAATATTTGGGTGTCCAAATTGTTAAGGGGGACCACAATATACTCAGATTACAACCATGAACATGTATAAGTATAATTAAATAAGGCTTAATATCCTCGTACAATGTCATGAGAATTATATGGAGATGAAATAAATCAAATTTATGCTTGAGAATGCCATTTTAAGAAATTTCTCACAAAAAGATTTGGGTGTCCTGAGGGGTGCTTTTTAAGGGTTTGGGTGTCCAAAAAGACACCCAGACGCCCTGCTGGCTAAGACCATGTGAGAGAGCCAGTTGCTAATGGTGGAGACAACAGGAATACCCAGGGAAATCCAATGTCTTACACCAAGTCACCGCTGGGGGGGTTTCTGATGCTTGTGCCGTGTGCAAAAGAATTTCTTCAAAGAAAGCCCTTCAGCTCGGCCATGACCTTGTAAAAAACACCAAATTTCATTGGTCTATTTTCGAGACTTATTCTGTCAATATGAAATAGAAATTTTCACTACTTGTACTTATCAATCAGAAATGTTTATTTTTGTGTTTAGATCTCATGAAAAGTATATTTTAATGACAAAATTACAGCAATTTTGTAAGTCCGTTTTTAGTGTTGTTGTGTTTATGCTAGCTGTAGGGACGTAGCGTTCGCTAATTTGGGTGTTCCCATACAAGGAAACTGCTCGGAGTATCTGTTTAGGTTGTCTGCTACACCGTGGGCAAATTGATCCCCGATGATCCCCATGTTATGAACCCATGTTATGTTGTATGCTCCATGCATTGGTCCATGCAGCTGGACGGCCATGTTACAACTGCGCTCAGCTCGACGGCACATTCGATAATATGCAATATTTTTGCACACGGCACAAGCATCGGAAACCCCCCCTGAAGTCAGCGGTAACTTTCCCTTCAGTGTTCAGAGACAATGGCATTCAGAGATAGCACCTTAGACCACGCAGCTATCAGGGCAGGCCCTTTAACATGAACAAATACAGATCAAATTACAGTGAAAGCAGCATGTACATTGAGTACCCTTGGGAAATACAAACTATGAATAAGGTGGCTCAATGTAGAGAGGTCCTATAAAAGGGCAAAAGGTAATGATGAGGAGTTAGAGTAGTTCAACATTTGCATGTGTTAGAGCAAGATAAGAGTTCATTTAGGTTAGTTTAAACATATTTTGAACAAGAGAAACAAAACAAGAATTAGCATGCTACAGAACTGAGAGCAAGTTAGCAAGAGGATTAACCCATTCATGTCTGGAGCACCCAAAGACTAATTTGGTGATATCTCTCTATCAAAAGCAATTTTCGGAAAATAATATCTGAAAGAGAGATTTTGATGAGAATCCTATTCACAACTCTCCTTCAAATATTTTGTAAACTAAAGATTCATACCAAAGTTATGTACAAATGTATCTAAGTTCAAGATGATGCTTATCAAGGATATCTCCATGCATGAAAGGGTTGATAACAAAGAATCATCAGTGCAAAATGAAAAGAATGTGAGTGAATGAAACTGTATTGAAACAATTCATGCAGATTTAGGTAAAAAGTAAAAAAAGATCAAATACAATTCAAAGTAACATGCAGATATGAGTGTCATGAATAACTTACTAAGTACATTCCC
>OZ012689.1:3109808-3129808 GCA_963942565.1 Maea johnstoni | reverse complement strand
CTAGTTTGACTGTTAAAAAAATGATGCAAAAAAAATATTGACTGAAACCCTGGCAGATGGCTACTCATCTGAGAGCACGAAGAAAGAGCTATCCAATAAATACCGACATGAAAAAGTTTAGAAGGTTTTAAAAAATCTTTGCTTCCTTGTGCTTTGGACGAAAGTAGCCTTAGCATTAGATGGGTTAAAGTTTGATTGCTTGAGTGCGGGAGCTGCATACCTGTTAGTGTTGATGACGAGAGCGAGCACCTCGGCCACCTCGCCCGAGCACACGGTGCGGATACGATCGCTGACGAGGGAGGTCTTCCCACAGCCGTCCTCTCCCACCAGCATCACAGGGTGGCCATAGTCGGACAGCAGAGACATCACATGGCTGATTTTCTGAACGAAAAACAATTATAAATTCTTGAAATGAATAGTCTCTGGGACCAGCAGTATTTTGAAGAAAAATTTAGGGGCTCCTGTGTCAGTAAACGATCGCTGACGAGGGAGGTCTTCCCACAGCCGCCCTCTCCCAGTAGCATCACAGGGTGGCCGTAGTCGGACAGCAGAGACATCACGTGGCTGATTTTCTGAACAAAATCATACAAAAACAACTATGAATTCTTGAAATGATTAGACTCTGGGAGCAGCAGTAGTTTGAAGAGATATCTAGGGGCCCCTTTGTCTCCCAGTAGCAAAAATGATGGCCATAGTCGGACAGCAGCGACATCACGTGACTGATTTTCTGAACACAACCATACAAAAACTATTGTAAATTCTTGAAATGAATAGACTATGGGACCAGCAGTATTTTGAAGAAGCCCAGTGTCAATAACTGATACTGGGCCCCTGAATATTTGTTCTAAATACTGCTATTTAATTAAGGATTGTCAGACCAAACTGGTGATTCTTTTCAAAATAAATACTGCATTGTTATCAATATATTTCCATGTGTGTCAGACCATGTATAGGTTATAATGTACCTGGGTGAAGTATTTTTTATCCACATAAAATGATATGCCATATGGGAATAGCATTGATATATTACCTCAATGGATACTGTATGTACAAAGGCATCTGAAGGGATACCCCCATGTGGGGTGGCACTGTAAGGTGGTACAGCATTGTACCAGTTAATATACTCAGGGGATAGCATGGGTACGTTACCTCAATGGAGACTGTATGTACAAAGGCATCTGAAGGGATACCCCCATGTGGGGTGGCACTGTAGGGTGGTACAGCATTGTACCAGTTGACAAACTCATGGTGTTCACTCTCAATCATGTAGTCGAAGACCTGAAATTATAAACAAAGTCATTAGGAATTACTGATGCTGGGTAAAGACACATATGCTTATGCATAATGACTTTTACTTCCTCTCATGACCAAATTATTATTTTGTTTATTACCTTTCATTACCAACTTCGGTCTCATAAGCTTTGGCTAGATTTGTTGCCCAACCAGTGGCAGTCAGTGGCAATGCCCCTAATATCATAATTGTGAATGGCACAAATTGAAAAGTTCTAACCCCATGTATTTGCTTACCTGCCCTCCCAAGGAAAAACTTAAACCAATGGAATTATATTGATTTTCAAAAAAATTCTTAAAGGGGAACTAAAGGCTCACATACATATTAGCTTATATGAAAGTAATACACATATAGAATAGGATGCTGTCCTCCTTTTTCTCTTAGTGAGCCCATGAGGGGAGAATTTTGAGTTTTGCTACCAGGTTCAGCCAGCCCCTAGCAGCCCCTGGTAGCAGCCATGTTGCTCTACTGCTATCAGCTGCGACCTAAATGGGTGGCAGCCCACTTGCTGTGCCCTAGCTCTGGGCAGCGCATCATAGACTGTAGTGCTCTATACACCAAGTCTCTTTGAAAGTTGCATAAAAACTTGTATGAGTATCAAACAGGTAAATGGTAAAATCATGAGCAGCAATTGGTTGTACAAAAAGACAGGGTGGTAGAGTTATTTTTCATATATTTCCTGTTGGTAAATTCAGACAAAAACAGTAGCTAGCATCACTGAATTTCTGTCCTGAAGCATGTATGTAATTTTATGTTCAGACCACTTGGCTGATTTTTTTTTATACCAGAAATCAAAAATGCAGTCAGGAATACTCAACAGGATGGTGCTGTGCCATTCAACAAAAGGAAGTAACAACTCCTTAAAGGAAAAGGATAAACAAAGGGTTAATTATAACCTTGTGGCATTACACATCTAGATCCCAGGAGACAGAAGTTAATCAACGCAGGAAATAGCTATCAGTACTTGGGACAGCAATCATTTCCTTTAGTATCTGTGTAGGTTACATGAAAGAAAACAGTTTTTGTAGAACAGCTAGCTTCAAGTAAAATCAAATACTGAAAATCTGGATGATTGATGTATATACAAGTATTGTTTTTATTCAACCCTTCCTTCATAGTCTCACAGGTATGCAATTTATTTGCAGATGTTGAGCTATGTTCATGAATTTTCAAATAACCTTATGATTTGCTGTCCCCCAAGTTCCCCTTTTATTAGTAATCCTGACTGTGGTTTGTGATTTCTTACATAATATGCATCAGGGAGGCCCGGAAGTGGTCTGAACATAGAACTGCATACTTCAAGACAGGTGGATTTACTAGTTTCAGTGATGCTAGCCACTGTTTTTGTCTGAATTTACCAACAGGAAATATATGAAAAATAACTCTACCACCCTGTCTTTTTGTACAACCAATTGCTGCTCATGATTTTACCATTTACCTGTTTGATACTCATACAAGTTTTTATGCAACTTTCGAAGAGACTTGGTGTATAGAGCACTACAGTCTATGATGCGCTATGCGCTGCCCAGAGCTAGGGCACAGCAAGTGGGCTGCCACCCATTTAGGTCGCAGCTGATAGCAGTAGAGCAACATGGCTGCTACTAGGGGCTGCTAGGGGCTGGCTGAAGCTGGTAGCAAAACTCAAAATTCTCCCCTCATGGGCTCACTAAGAGAAAAAGGAGGACAGCATCCTATTCTTGAAGTGTATTACTTTCATCTAAGCTAATATGTATGTGAGCCTTTAGTTCCCCTTTAAGAAAATAATTAGATAGATTATGTTTTTTTTCCAAAAATAGAAAAAAATATATAAATAAATAAACAAAATAAAATTGAATTGATTCTAACTCCAAATTTTCTAAAAATAAAGCACAACAAAATAATATATTGTTCTAACTAGAAAAAAATAATAATGATGAATAAATAAATAGGATTAAATGGGTTCTATCTCCAAAATTTTCTAAAAATAAATAAATAAAGAATGAATGAATGAATGAATGAAAGAATGAATGAATGAATGAATAAATGAATGAATGAATGAATAAATAGATAAATAAATAAATAAATAAATGAATAAATAAATAAATAAATAAATAAATAAATAAATAGATAAATAAATAAATAAATAAATAAATAAATAAATGAATAAATAAATGAAATAGCAGCTTACAGTTCCTGCCTCTGGGTAGTCTATGTATCTGCTGAATGTCTGTCTCCACCAGTGGCTGAAGAGTTCCTGGCTCTCGGGTTCCAGCGTACCGCCAAACGCCCACACGGCCGCAAAGTTAAAATACCTCTCCAACTCTTCCTCCTCCAGGTCCTGGGCACTGTTTACCAGCGACTGCCAGAAAACACACATAGTGAGATTCAAAAACATTAAATATTGAGCTTTTTATTTTGAGATTGAAATAATGAGATTAAAATATTAACTTCTTCCAGGTTCTGAGTACTGCTCACCAATGACTGCCAAAAACAAAAATAGTATGATCGAAAGAAAATTAAATAGTGCTTTTTATTTTGAGATTAAAATATCAAAGTACTGCTCCATCTTCACCTCTCCAGGTCCTGGCAACCGCTCACAGAAAACATACATAGTGAGATTCAAAAACATTAGATAAAAGACATAGAAAACATGAATATTGAAAAGCATTAAATATTGAGCTTTTTATTTTGAGTTTGAAATATTGAGATTAAAATATCAAAATACTGCTTCAGCTTCACCTCTCCCATGTTCTCAGTACTGACCACCAACCACTGGCAGAAAACACAATATTCAAATCTCCATCTCGCAATGTCATTCATTGAGATCGGTAGGTACTGAATGAAAATGAGTTTAAAGGGGATGGCTAGCTTACCTCATACAGCGCTGTGAAGGTCTTGATGATTCCCTCATCCGTCTGAGCCACCACTGTGCGGTACTGCTGATTCTCTACTGCTGGCAACGCTGCTACCAAGACTGCTGATCGGGTCTGCTCCTGCAGGTGCTGAAACACAGGCTCCATGTAGAGATCACACAGGTTCCTGAGGATGTCCTGTTCTCCCTCGGGCCGCGTGTCCAGCCACTGGGCCAGGATGAGCTGCCAGCCCACGTCACCGTGGTCCATGGCCAGCACACCCACTGTGGACAGCAGGGACGGACTCAGGTGAGACAAACTCTCCAGCTGAAAACATAACAACAGTACCACAACTTAGCATCTCTATCAATATCTCTATATCTATAGCTATCTATTCATTGAATTCTCTCTCTCTCTCTCTCTCCCTCCCTCCTCTCTCTCTCTCTCTCTCTCTCTCTCTCTCTCTCTCTCTCTCTCTCTCTCTCTCTCTCTCTCACTCTCTCTCTCCCTCTCTCTCTCTCTCTCTCTCTCCATTACAGGATATGGCCACAGTACCAACCGTCCGGGCCACCACGGTACCGTGGTGGCCAGGACGGTTGGGGGTGTGGCCACACTGTGATACAGCAATGCTTCCTGTCATCCGCACTCCCTAGAGAACGCTACCCACCTGGCCGGCACTGGCGTGCAGGCCCTTATCTATATGGGTCAAATGCAGCCAGCGAGTAGCAGTGTAGGATGGAGTGTTGACGCTAGATGTGACAGCCAAACAGATTTCCACTTGCAGCAAAAAATTGAGTATAAAAGCGGTTTTCATGGAAATGGCTACAAGAAAGTGGTATATTTAGTTTAGGAAGTATACGATACTCTGGCGTGCAGCTTAATATAGGAGTTTTAGCATGCTCTTGAGGGTTGAAAGTTGTAACAAGTGACTTTAAAAAGTTCTCTGTGACCATATCCTGTCATGTCTCTCTCTCTCTCTCTCTCTCTCTCTCTCTCTCTCTCTCTCTCTCTCTCTCTCTCTCTCTCTCTCTCTCTCATCCATTCATTATCTATATATGCATATCTATATCTATCTATCTACACATATATATGTACATATATACATATATATATATATATATATATATATATATATATATATATATATATATATATATATATATATATATATATGTATATATATATATATATATGTATGTATGTATATATATATATATATATATATATATATATATATATATATATATATATATATATATATATATATATGTATATATATATATATATATATGTATATATATATATATATATATGTATATATATATAAGTGTGTGTGTGTGTATATACATATACACACATATACATATACAAATATATATAAATATATATATATATATATATATATATATATATATATATATATATATATATATATATATATATTACCTCCCAGATAAACCTGAGTGTGTCCGCAACGAGAATCCTCTCATTGTTTCCCAAGACAATGGCACCGTCTGAGTTCAGCATGGATTCCATCAGCTCCATCTGGGTAGGGTTCACCTAGAACAATACATAGCAAGAGCAAGAGTAATCAAAAACCAAGCATAATTTGCATGAATATTTAAAGTAGAGTTGTGGTGTATTTTCTATTAAATCTATTTTCTTTTTGTTTTAATGAAATACCTAAAATAGCTAGGCTCTGTTAGGCTACCATTGGTATAAGTGGGGTAAGTCACTGGCAATCTACTCACATGCAAAAAGAAATAACTTTATACTGGCAATAATCTTAAAGCAATTTTCCTGCTCTACCCAATATAGTTTCTTCATGATATCTTAAAATATGTAATGAATATCAAAGCACTTAGCAAAAAAGTTTTGTTTCCTCATCAGAAATTTTTTGTCATGCAGTAATTTTGATAAATTCATCAGTCAATTTGCTAAAGAAGAATAGAAATATGATAAGATATGATATGGATATATCAGCTTCATGATTGAATTAAGAACCCTTATGTATGTTATAAAAGTGCAGCATATGCATATATCAATTAAGCATGCATTAATCAATTCAGGCCTGTAGCAGCCAAAAATATCTTTTCGAACAAGAGATATTTGGAAGATATTTGAAGGAGAAATGTTGATCAGAACTCAACCATCAACTCTCTTTCAAATATTTAGTGAATTCATAATTAATTTTTCATTGTGTTGATACTGATTTTCAATAGTGTCATAGCTAGGTTATTACCTGTCCATCCAGTTGCAGTATTTTCATGACAGGTTTAATGTTGATGTCGTAGTTGCTATTTGAAGGCTGGTTACAGAATTTCCTGAGAAGCGTTTGGATGAGACCATCCTTCCGTAGTCTGAAACAGAAAAACCAATGATAAACTTACCCATTAAACCCAACAATGCTCACAGCAGCCAAACCAATGATAATTGGCACATTTGGACAAGTTATTTTGTGTGGTTCATCGCTGGTGGTATCACTTAAATTTGATGTCAGTGACTTGATAAACGGATATTGCTAGACTATATGGCATGCATGATGGTTTTGATTGAGCTATTCCAAACGATATTTACAGTATTGGTGATTTAGCCAAACCAACATCATAGAATAAATGTATACTTCGCTTTGAATCCATTGCTATTTTAATCCATTTATGCTCACAGCAGCCAGACAACTTTAATGATACCATATAAGCAAAAGCATAGCAGAGATAATATTTGAAGGAGAAATGTTCATTAGAACACAAGTAAGAATATTTTGTGAATTCATTCTTAATCCCATATGTACTGTCAAAAGTATTGTGGATCCAGACGACAATCTCTAGTGGAACTCTTAAGCATTATTGGGCTAACCTCGGAAAACTGTGATATCATCAAAAAGAGTAATAATTGAAAAAGGATTGATGAGTGATTGTTGAACCCAACAGGAACAACAATTTTCAATCGAACGTCTCTTAACATATCTCTACATTTTCCATCCTATGTGTTTGAGTGTTAGGGGACTGGTTGAATACATATCCTAATATTTCCACAAGAGTCAAGGTTTTCCCTAGTTCTATTCTTAAGGAATCCTTAAGCTAGACTTAAGAATAAAGGGAACCCTTGGTCTTTGAGGAAACCCCATGGAATTCCTATTTAAAGATGTTTTCTGCCACCAGGCCCTGTATATACAAAAGCAAGTTATGTCTGACCTTGTGTCAGGATCTGTATAGCCAAAAAGTTCATCCGTTTCCAGCGCTCGGTTGAAGAGACTTTGAATATCGACAGTCTTGCCACGTTCCTTCTCAGCCAGAGCAAAGGTTTTGATAGCCTCGCTCTTTCCACACCCTGGAGGTCCCACAACAAGGATCTGCAATCAAATATTTAAAATAATAAAAAAAACTGAAAAAAGTGATTAATTATAAATCTCTATTTTTGACTAAAAGGATTGTCTGTAAATAAATTACAAATAAACTTTAGATTAACTAATCATTTGTAAAATTTGAAAAAAAATTGACAATTACAATAATCATCTGAACAAGTGCACAGTGCAGGTGCAGGTTAGAGAAATATGCCAGAGGAGGTGATGGCAAAATTCTCTTACTCTCTTACTCTTTATTATTTATAAAAAGAAACATATCTTTCGACTTACTGTTTGGTGTGTGGCATTGAGTTGAGCCAGCTGTGCGACCCTCGCTTGGAAGGCGACTCCCGGCAGGAGTTGCAGGTGTTTGGTTGCCACGGCGATGGCATCCTCGATGCTCTCCAGGGCTTGAGGTTCATCGTCCGCGCGGTCCGTCAACATGCCGTTCTCCTGGTGGCCCGCAGACGGCAGGGACACGAGAGGTGTGTTCAGGTTCACAGAATCTGGAATTAGGAATTATGATCATCGTCACTTGTTCTGCCATATTGTGGCCAAATCATGACTTGCCAGTTGAGAGTGGTGCAGAAAATTGGAGTAAGCAGCAAAAACCACAATCTAATCCCAAGTCAGTGGCAACATTCTCATACTTATTATGCCATGGCAGGCATTTGAAGGTTTTTCGGAACTAAAGAGATGAATAAAATCCCAATGCCTTTTACCCATTCATCCCTGAGCATTCCTTTTGAAAATGGCGTCTGTTTTTATGATACTTTTGAAGATAAATTAAGAGCAAAACATGCAATCTCAAAATATCTGAAGGAAAGTTGTAGGTTGTGTTCTGGTGAACGATTTTCCTTTGAATGTTTTCAAATCATGCTTTTGTAAGAGATTCATCACAGAAATAGTTTGGTCTTTTTTGGCCACTACAGGCATGAATGGGTTAAGGATATTACCTTTTACATACTGAAGAATAGGAAATTAATCTGAGGTGCAAATTATCTGAATTTATGATTTTAGATTTCACCCAGATTTTTGACACACACATATCTGACTCACCTCATTTTTTGATTTGCAGCTACAGTCATGAATGGGTTAAAGGATATTACATTTTACATACGTTTGACATATTGACTCACCTCTGTACAACTTCGTCTGAGATTCGTTTTTTGATTTTCGTCCCGACATGAGGGTCCTCGAGTCGGGTTGGGTGGATGCGGAGAGGGAGGACTCCGGGCGGTTATCGATGAGAGGTTTCTCTTCGCCCTGTCCCTGGAAGACCATGGGCACCTCAGCACAGGGCCAGAGATCCTGGATGAGCGTGGAGAAGATGCTGGCGTCGCGGTCCGACAGCCGCGGCATGAAGACGTTCCTCAGCGCCATGACCAGCGCCTCGCTCTCGTCCTTTACAGTACCTGCAGGCACCTCCTCTACAAATACACAATTAGGAATTGGTACCTTAAAAATCTTCACGATATGATATAACATCAATATTTCTTTAATAAAGTTATGTCTTATCTATATAGTACTCCCAGGTATCTCATCTGAAAATACACAATTGTCTTGTCCAGTATAGAAGAACCACAGAAGATATGATATGACATCATGAGCACTTTTCTATCTATACTATTTAAAACCAGAATTTGCAACAGGCCTTTTGATTGATGATATTTCATCATACTTGCAGGTATTTCATCTAGGGGGTCATAAATATCATTAGGTTTTTCTGTCAGAAAATAAGCCTTCTGATCATCGATAAACAATATACAATTTGCATCTTTTCACTACTAATATTCAAAAACTAGAGAAAAAAAATGAAGATATTTTTAAGGCAATAAAACTGTTCTAAACTGCATTTCATTTTTCCGTAGTAGGCTTGCCCGTGAGTTAAACCATTTGATCTCCCTGGAGTGCAAATTCCCACGGTTCCACAAGCTAGAACATGAAAGTTCAAGAAACAAACACTTGCTGAAACAATTTGGAACAAAAATCAATGTTTGATTATCTAATTGAGTAGAGTATTCAAAATGTGATATACTCACAGATTAACAATTCAGTTGGATAAAATCATGTAAAATTGAATAAAAAAGATGACACATCAAAAACGCATTTTTCAACAACTGAAGTAATCTTTGGACATCAATGACAGTTCTAGTATCTATAGCATAAATAGTATATAACTAGTTCTTGCAACCAGCATTTGCACTTAATATGAACATCCTACCTTTTTCTGGGGTTCCAGTCTCTTGCTTTTCCTCCTGGTCTTCACAAATCTCAACAGGATTTGCTGAAAGAGTATGAGTTTTAGTCTTATTAATTGTCACTAGAAGAGGAATGTGAATCTCCTAGAAATCAAAACAAACTTTTCCTAAGGCTTTTTTTGCCAATTTGAATAGGGTACTCTAGGACCATCTGAAGCGGACTGTAATCATTAGATCCATTAAACTCAAATCATCAAGTCAGCTTTAAGTAGGGATGGGTATTTCAGCGTTTTTTGCATCATTTTCTTCTGACCAAATTTGTCAGCAGCAGTGAAAGGGTTAACCCTTATGCTGTGGTTGCTAATTGTGGTGATACAAAATGATGCAAAATATCTGAAAAATGACTGAAACCCTATCACATGGGTACTCATTTGAGTGTACTCAGCGAGAGCTTTCCAATGAATACCAACATGACAGGGTGTAGATGATTTTCAAAGATCTTTATAGACGAAAGTAACCTCAGCATTGGAAGGGTCAAGTTACCTAAGGTGTTGTCTTTGCTGGCCGTGATCTGCTCTAGGACCGCGCCGGCCTCCATGGCAAGGTACTTGAGACTCTGCTGACTCCAGCCATGCTGACCATCCCTCGCATCAAACCCTACAAAATAAAATACACGCTTTGCTTTTTTCTGTGAGTTTGGGTAGGGCTGGAGATCAAAACCTGCTAATGGTAAAAAAAACAGCCAGTGATGAATCATCATTTTGCTGTGCATTGGGTTTGGTTTTGTAACTGATGAGACCTGTTTACAAACTTACCTTAATTACTCTACGGAAGGGAAAGTAGGCATCATAAAATATTTATACTCATTTGTATGTATTTTAAATGAATATAGAATATATAATAATGAAGTTTCAATAAGTGTAAATTTTCACCAAAAAGCATTCAAATACCATATTGTTTTATTTGATCAAAACTATTATATTAGGTATTTTTAAGTGATCGCCAGCCAAAAGTGAGGGGCAATTCATCGGTCATTTTTCTTTAATTCAATAACTGACAGCACCCATTCATTCATAAAGTGCCCCGTCTTATAAACCTAGTATTAGGATAAGTCTTTGGTGTAATTAGCAAAATAAGCATAAACAAAAATACATCTTAAACTATTAAAGTTTTGAGTGAGGTGTTTGCTGATTTTGCTGTGATTATTTGAGACTGAACATTTGATGAAGTTCTTTGCACCACTTATGTACTACAAATGACTCTGTAGAGTAGGCAAAAATCTATTGCTAAACATCCCCGCTTCAGAGACCTTATATATCAGCTCCTTTGTCTGGGGAGTCAGTTGGTGAACAAGATGTCCTTTGGTCTAAAAAAGACACACTTTTCAAAGACCAATATGGGCCGACAAAAGCCTCAGGGGTTTAGCCAAAATTTAACCCTTATGCTTCTGCTGTCTAATTTGGTCAATAGAAAATAATGCAAAAAAGCTGAAAATTATTGAAATCCTGACATATGGGTACTCATCTGAAAGCACTCAGTGAGAGCTATCCAATGAATACCAGCATGGCAGGGTTCAGATGATTTTCAAATATCTTTGCGTCCTTGTGCTTTGGATGAAAGTAGCCTCAGCATTGGAAGGGTTAAATGAGAATAAGGTATAATATCTTTATCTTTTGTTGTATATTTTTGGTGTTATCATACATTTGAACTCACCTATATTCTTACTGTGTGTTATTGGGAGATTGGTGGTAATAAGGCTGTGAAACATCTCACACAGTAGAAGTGTCTTATGGGACAGACTGGCAGCCGTCACAAATCCTACAAATACAGGGAAACAGATTACAAGTCTTCCTTGACAATTAAGATCGCCAGAATCTTTAGAAATCTCAGATAACAGCCAAGACCAGTCTTCTTTAGAATATAACCAATAACTATCCTCCAAACATTTTGTAAAATCATTCTTGATTCCAAAGTTATCATCTGAAGTATCATAGATCCAGACGCCAATTATTTGAGGACCTTTAGAATATGAATGGCTAAAGAACTAAGTAGAGCAGGTATGCAAGACTCAATAAAAATTGCTGCCAATGCTTAAAGTCCACTTGTGCAAACCTCAATAGGTGTTGTTTTTTGAAGCAATTTGGTAAATTTGGAATTACGCTTTCCTTTACTTTTTCTGCTATATAATCGTTAAGTCATGACTAGCTAGTTGTAAATAGTGGAGGAAACCAGAGTGCCTGTCAAAAATAGCCACCTAACCACAAGTCACCGAAGAATTTCTCACATGCCCAAGATCGGATTTGAACAAGAGCAATGTTGAGAGACATCAAGCAGTCAATGGCAATACCTTACACCACTCAGCTTTCAGGGCAAGCCCTTGCAAATTGGTGGTAATACTTTTAACAAAAACAAGAAAAACTATAAAAAGACCTAGGCTTTCAAGCCAGAAATTTTTAAACTTTTCTCAAGATAATTCAAATTTAAATCAATTTGAAATGCGTGTACCTTGACTAAGAAGCATGACCTCAAGAGACAACTTGAGGTTGGGTTTGATGAGCGTGACTGTGCGGAACTCGTCCAGCAGACTCCTGGGAAGCTGCGCCGTGGCAGAATTGAATATGAGAAGCTTGTCTGGGTCACCATGCGGGATACGGATAGTGCTGTCCATGAGGGCGAAGCACGCCCCCGATCGCCCTGTAAGCTGGACCTCCTCTGATTGGAGGGTGACGCTAGGTTTACCGGCCCGAAACGCATTGTGGACCGCCGTAAGTAGCTGGGCCAAAACACTCAGGACCGTTGCTCCGATGTTATTGATGTTGTTGAAGAGAATCCAGCAACCTACATAATATGTATAGATTATTGGGTTAGGTACGATTTGTAGACCTTTGTTGAATTTCCTTCAAATACAATTTTAAAAATACATGTCAAAAGATATCCCCAAAATATTCAGGCCTTCTAATGGCGCTACAGACATGAATGAATTAAAATAAGTGTTGCACTAACCAAGGCACAGCAGCTCATGAGCTTACTAGCTCACTAGCAATTTGACTCATGAGCTAACAACACATTCTTTTCACTGAACATTTCTAGCACCTGCATATATCCTTCTTGGGATTAGTAGTATAAATTGGTCACGTGTATCTCTAATAAAAAAAAATCGCCATAGTCCACACAACTCAGTTTACCCAATGTCCCATGGATTACAGCCACATAATAAAGTTGTAGCCATTATCAAAATGTGAATAAATCCTATCTATGAAAATTAGGCCATACAAAGTATTTTTTCGGATTTAATCGTTATGCTGCTGAAGGCTAATTTTGCCAATACAAAATGATGCAAAAAAACCCCCTGAAAATGACTGAAACCCTGGCACAATTGGGTCCTAATCTGAAAGTACTCAGTGAGAGCTTATCAAACGAATACCAACATGACAGGGTTTAAATGGTTTTCAAAAATCTTTGCGTCCTTGTGCTTTGGATGAAAGTAGCCTCAGGATAGAAAGGGTTATTAAAGTTTTGACTAAAAAAAGTAGTACCTGTATAGATGCAAGCACCCAAGTTCTGCCTTTCCACTTGAGCTACTACTCGTAGCTCTAATCAAGTTCACCAGTGATGAGAGCAGCTCTTATATTAATATTTTGATATTATTTGGTCCAATTCGCTATACCTTACCTGCCATGGCGAATCCTTTGAAGATGTCAGTGAGCATGTGGTGAGAGCGGTTCTAATATTTTGATATTTATCGGTTCAATTTGCTAATATGCCTTACCTGTCATGGCGAATCCTTTGAAGATGTCAGTGAGCATGTGGTGGTTCATTGCCTCGGTACAGTTAAAGCTATACAGGGGCTGGCCCAGAATCTTACTCAACTCATGGACCGTCTGGAGCTTGCTGGCTCCCTGAAGTGGTCAAACAAAAACATACATCATACTGACCATTAAATTTAATGAAAACCTAACATCACAGTCTACTGGCTCCCTGAAGTGGTCAAACAAAAACATGCATCATACTGACCATTAAATTTAATGAAAACCTAACATCACAGTCTACTGGCTCCCTGAAGTGGTCAAACAAAAACATGCATCATACTGACCATTAAATTTAATGAAAACCTAACATCACAGTCTACTGGCTCCCTGAAGTGGTCAAACAAAAACATACATCATACTGACCATTAAATTTAATGAAAACCTAAAATCACAGTATACTGGCTCCCTGAAGTGGTCAAACAAAAGCATACATTATTTTGACCATTGAATAAAATGAAAACCTTAAATCACAGTATACAGGGTCCATCCAAAGTTTCACGCAACTGAATGTTAACTTTATTGATGTAATCTAGTTCAATACCAAAATAGGTATCAATCAAAGAATTAAGTTTAATAATTCAATAATTCAAAGAACATTTCTCATCATCATCATCATCATCATCATCATTATCATCATCATCCCCACAATCATCATCATTATAAACAATATTATCATGATATCATCATAAACATCATTACCGTAACCAAGTAAACTTCCTCCATACTGATACTTACTGGAGGTCCAATGCAGAGCGAAGCCATGTTGGCCTTGATAGCCTGGGTCAGGCTGAGGAGGCACCTCTCTGTGAAGGGAGTGATGACTTCCCTGGGACTAGATCCCATGTACTCAAAACCATACTCAAACTTAGCATCCAGGCACTGAAATATACAGACAAATTGGAATATGAGAAATAGGCATTGTTCTAAGACTGGATCGCATGTACTAAAAACCATACTCAAACTTAGCATCCAGGCACTGAAATATACAGACAAATTGGAATATGAAAAATAGGCATTGTTCTAAGACTGGATCGCATGTACTAAAAACCATACTCAAACTTAGCATCCAGGCACTGAAATATACAGACAAATTGGAATATAAGAAATAGGCAAACCAAGTGACCCATATATACCTTTTTTTACTGGTTCTTGATTCTATAGTTGTAGCATTAAGATGAAACATAAAAAGGGCGAGTTGTTACCTTGATTTGGATGTTATGAGATTCAGCATCAAATTTGTATCGTAGTTGAGTTTGCCACTCAAAGCTTTCGGCCAGGCCTGAGGAACCTTCTGCTTGTTTCTCCCCAAGTCTGTAGGAATAAATAAAGGCAAGATCATCAAAAAGGGGTGACAACAATGTTTTGGCGATTGTTTTGTTGGGAAAAGAAGTATGGTTTGTCAAATAATAGTGGTTGTTGAAAAGAGAAAATATAAGTTTTCAACATATAAATACTTACCTGTGATCATTCCAAACTATCTCAAGGGCTAAATGCTTTTGTTACCCAAAGGGGAGGCTCTGATTTTTGAAGGTCTATCCTAATGGAAAGGCCTCCAAGCCGTTCATAGGATATGGCTTACTAAAATAGCTTCCCAAACATTGAATACCGCTAGTTCAAAGGGGTCCCACTAGGGGCAGCACCTACAACTGGCTGTGGCATGAGTTTGATGCCTCAGTGTCTGTACCCACCTAGTGACCAGGTCCCTCTGATGAGCCAAGAGAGCGATGACAGAGGTGAGTTTCTAAATCTGACTGGGAAAGAGCATGAGTTTGATGCCTCAGTGTCTGTACCTACCTAGTGACCAGGTCCCTCTGATGAGCCAAGAGGGCAATGACAGAGGTAAGTTTCTAAATCTGACTGGGAAAGAGCACGAGTTTGATACCTCTGTCTGTACCTACCTAGTGACCAGGTCCCTCTGATGAGCCAAGAGGGCGATGACAGAGGTGAGTTTCTAAATCTGACTGGGAAAGAGCACGAGTTTGATACCTCTGTCTGTACCTACCTAGTGACCAGGTCCCTCTGATGAGCCAAGAGAGCGATGACAGAGGTGAGTTTCTAAATCTGACTGGGAAAGAGCATGAGTTTGATGCCTCAGTGTCTGTACCTACCTAGTGACCAGGTCCCTCTGATGAGCCAAGAGAGCGATGACAGAGGTGAGTTTCTGCATCTGACTGGGAAAGAGCATGAGTTTGATGCCTCAGTGTCTGTACCTACCTAGTGACCAGGTCCCTCTGATGAGCCAAGAGAGCGATGACAGAGGTGAGTTTCTGGATCTGACTGGGAAAGAGCATGAGTTTGATGCCTGTGTCGTCCACTACTTGTATCTCCTCCTCTTCGTTGTCTTGTTGTTTGAAGACGGGCACGGCTGACAGGTTCATCGTGTCCACAGGCTCGGCGGTCGTGGGCTCCACCGCAGATGCTGAATACAAACAAACAGAGATCACGACACCACACCTGATTAACCCATTCATGTCCTATACAGACATCCTTGACAAGTGGGGTCTGCTTTGATAGCCCTGTTGTCTAAGGCATTGCCACTGACTGCTAGCTGTCTCTCACCACTGCCTGGGTTTGATCCCGGCTGGGGCATGTGAGGAAAGTGCCAGTTACTTGGGGATAGGCAGTGGTTTTCGCCCGGTCCTCCAGTTTCCTGCACTACTTACAGCTGGCTAGTCATGACTTAGCCGCAATTTGGCAGAAAAAGTGACATAAATAGAAATTCCAAAACTAACTAAAAATAACCTAAAATTTAGGCATAAATTGATAAAAATACTGAAATGAGAGTTTTTGGTTCGATTTTTATCAACATTTCTCAGCCAAACAATATTTTCTGAAAATTGCTGTTGCATCTTAACCCTAGCCATTATCTTAATTACACTCAAGGTCATACATAGCTGAAACATAAATTTAGCGGACATTTGCCATGCGCTATTATAGCTACATTAATATGCCCACTAAATAAACTATATAATTATTACTATTATTATTATTATTATTATTATTATTATTATTATCATTATTATTATTATTATTATCATTATTATTATTATTATTATTATTATTATTATTATTATTATTATTATTATTATTATTATTATTATTATCATCATTATTATTATTCATATCAGTGCCACACTATAGATTGGTATCTGCGCAGGGTGCTGAAGATGTGGGTTAAAACCTTTTTTGCATTATCTTGTATTAATCAAATAAGCCACCTGTAGCCAAAGGGTACATTAAAAGGATTTTTTTAAGCTAGGGAATAGAATAAAAAGAGTGCATATCAATGGCACCCTATAGATGTGTACCTGCGGCACCGGTTGCTGAAGCCGCGGGTTCCTCCTCGGGTATGGTGGCGTGTGGGTTGATGCCGTCTGCAGCCTGGTTCAGCTCCAGCGTCGAGCCTCTTAGCGACCCCGGCTTACCGTACTTGCTGCCGCCGGCGAACGAGGTACTCTCAGACGCAGTGTCCGTCATCTCCTTATCCTTCAAATCATCACGCACTGACCTTCCTAGTAGAAAAAACAACAATAGTTTCCATGAATTTCCCCTTGAAATCATTGTGCAATGACTTTCCTGGTAGAAAAAACATCAACATTTTCAAAAATATTTCCATAAAAAGATTACGGACTGACTTTTCTAGAAGAAAAAACATCAACATTTTCCATGAATTTTCTTAAAACCACCAAGGGCAAGACTTTTCTAGAAGAAAAAACATCAACATTTTCCATGAATTTCCTTAAAATCATCGCAGACTGACTTTCCTAGTAGAAAAAAACATCCAACATCTTCCATGGATATAAGACCATAAATGCATATATTCATATTGCGATTTTCATCATCTATGCTATAATCACATACAGGGTTTTAGCCAGGATTTTAAAACTGCATGTCTAAAGCAGCAATCACAAATTTCCACCCAAATACTTATGCCAAATTCATTCAATAGCATTTTGTGTCAAAAAGAGCAATTTACTCATGCCATCATTTAGATGGTTTGTTAGAGAAATATTTGGTTATTGTACCCTTAAAAAGTTATTGTACCCTTTAAAATTGAAAAATCTTCATATTTTCAGGAAACTGTCTGTTCATAAGACAGGCTGGAAGGGTCCTGGTTAAAAGTCGCTGATTGCAGCTTTAATAGATGAATAAAAGAATGGATATCAGTAGCCAGAGACCAATTACTATATGCGCTATAGTGAAGGCCTGGCTCTCCCAGGGTTCTGGAATCTGGACTAAGTGTGACGTCACTATGAGGGCTCTCGAATTGTTTACATTACAGAGAAACTTGCGCGCCGACATGCGCAGAATGCAACTTTTTGGCTATTCGCCGCAGCCTGCCTGTTCTGGTTGACCGGCTGATTTCATATCCACTTGTCTTTATTCATCTAACCCTTATCCTGCTTACCACAACAATTGTTGTGGTGTGCAGCAGTGCTCATAGGTTTCACAGCAGGATAATTAAGGGCTAAGATTGCAGATAGATTGAATAGGGTTCCCGAGAGACCTACCATCGCTCTCCGGTTCCTTGTTGTTTGGAGTCTGCTGACGTTCTTTCTCCCCCTCCAGCCCCTTCAGTAACATCACTGACGCCCTCATGCTCTTGTTCACTTTCTCCAGAGAAACCTGAAATAAACAAAACCGTTAATCCCTGTGTCAGAAAGGAGAAAGA
Organism: Maea johnstoni; assembly: GCA_963942565.1. Classification (NCBI taxonomy): domain Eukaryota; kingdom Metazoa; phylum Annelida; class Polychaeta; order Spionida; family Magelonidae; genus Maea; species Maea johnstoni. Next base: position 3,111,661 of record OZ012689.1, on the reverse strand, counting down.
ACGACACCTGAATTAAACAAAACCGTTAATCCCTGTGTCAGAAAGGAGAAAGATCGATACCTGAATTAACCCTTCAAATGCTGAGGCAACTTTCGTCCAAGGTACAAGGACACAATCACTTTTGAAAACCATCTAAATCTTATCATGTTGGTATTCATTAGATGGCTCTCGCTGAGTACTCTCAGATGAGTACACATGTGCAGGAGTTTCAGTCATTATTTAAGTTTTTGCATCCTTTTCTGTTGGCCAAATTAGCCACCAGCAGCATGAGGGTTAAACAAAAGCATTAATCCCTGTGTCAGAATAGGAGAAAGATCGATACCTGAATTAAACAAAAGCATTAATCCCTGTGTCAGAAAGGAGAAAGATCGATACCTGAGTTAAACAAAACCATTAATCCCTGTGTCAGAAAGGAGAAAGATCGACACCTGAATTAAACAAAAGCATTAATCCCTGTGTCAGAAAGGAGAAAGATCGATACCTGAGTTAAACAAAACCATTGGCTCTGTGTCAGAAAGGAGAGAAATACCTGAAACGAACTCCATCAAGTATTTTGAAAATCCGCCAAAAGTTTCAGAGCCAGATGACAAGAATTTCTGGAGGGACCTTTAAGCATTGATGGGTTAATTCATTCATAAAATATTTAATCATATTTAGTATATGTGTACCTCATTAAAGAGGGCAAATCCCTTTTGCGTTGTCTCTCTCTCATGGAAGATATATTGTAAAGACAAGTCCCACTATGCGACCGGAAGGGAAACGAAATATATATTCACTAGTTTTTAAAGACCACCTGTTTTAACCTTTATGCTGCTGGTGGTTAATTTTGCCAATACAAAATGATGCAAAAAACTGAAAAATGGCTGAAACCATGGCACACAGGTACTCATGTAAGTGTTCTTGTGCTTTGGTCAAAAGCAGCCTTAGCATTGGAGGGGCTAACCCTTCCAATGCTGAGGCTACTTTTGTCCAAAGCACAAGAATGCACAGATTTTTGGAAAACATCTAAACCCTGTCATGTAGGTATTTATTGGATAGCTCTCACTGAGCACTCTCAGATAAGTAACTATGAGCCAGGGTTTCGGTAATTTTTTCAGGTTTTTTTTGCATCTTTTTGTATTGGCCAAATTAGCCACCACCAGCATAAGGGATATTAGAGACTGCTATCAAGAAGCTGAATGTGCACTACTGGTCATTTCCAGTAGTTTTTTTCATACCTGTAGGGCACCCTTGGTACCACCGTCCATGTGGTGTAATGCGTCCTGTATTTGCTGGCTCATCTGGATCTGTGTGACGAGGTAGACCACCTCCGCCACGTGGCCCAGTATCCAGGACTCCCGGCTCTTCTCGTCCCCCGCCGACGACGAGGGGGCCGAGGAGCGACTCGGCACGGTGTCGCCACCTGTCATGGCGCTGCCTCTGCGCCCGGCCTTGCCGCCCGATCCCGGCTCCTGCTTCGTGCCCAGTCGGCTGCCGCTGCGACTGCTCGAACGCTCTGCCGAGGAAAACATAATGCTGGTAAATATGATGACAATAATGATGATGATAATGTTGTTGATGATGATGATGATAATAATGATGATGATGATGACAAAAATAATAATGATAATGATATAATAATAATAATAATAATAATAATAATAAAAGTAATAATAATAATAATGATAATGGTGATACTACTACTACTACTACTACTACTACTACTACTACTACTACTAATAATAATAAAAATAATTATAAAAATAATAATAATAATAATAATAATGATAATGGTGATACTACTACTACTACTACTACTACTACTACTAATAATAATAATAATGATAATAATAATAATAATAATAATAATAATA